>APFE030992142.1:1545-14941 GCA_000404065.3 Pinus taeda | reverse complement strand
TATGACATCTAATTTAGCAGAAAAAGAAATAAACAAATAACAACTTGAAAAGGACAATGCTGAATGTAAATTGCAGAAAATAAAGGTTAGCAGGAAGGACAAGATGATCACATCTGCCAAAATTTATTAAAGAAAATGAAAGATTTCCCGGGCTGCCTAAGAGAACCTGCAAAAAGCACTGATCAATTTACAAAGATAAAGATATGAACATCAGAAACATAAAGCAACATATTATGTACAAGCTAACAATAAAACAAAAGCATGATGAAACTAAACAAATACTTTACAGGGCTTCAGCGTGCAGGGGCCCTCTGCCACTTCAGCCACTCAAATAATCACAAGGCTATCTTCAGAAAGGTCTACTCATGTATTCAAATCAGCAACATATAAAACAGTGGGGTAACAAGATAACTAGCAGCGTGCGGAAATTACATAACAGTTCAGAAATTCTATGCATCCAAAAGTCTCCTTACAGCATTTGACAACGCGTTATTTATAATGTAAAAGTTCTACAGTTAAGTAATCAACTACTTATGCTATTAACTGCGTGCCATAGACACGTAGATCTCTTGAGCCGAGATCTAGTGTAACTGTCGTTATGCTTCTTAAATCTTGGAGTGGTTGGCTATTAGATTCATTGTTCAAGAATGATTCTCAGGTGCATTGGAGCCTCCGTGAGCTGGGAACTAGGCCACATATAATTCACGTGCCCAAAACAGTGACGTGCCACTGCTGGACTCTTTGGTTGGCCACGTCTTTGACTTTGGTTGACCGCGGCCTCTTATGGATGATTTGGCCGGTTCAAAGGGACACGATCCATGTACATGCCATCTAGAGCTTGCCCATATAGCCCGTTCCTTCAGAAGACACCTAGAGCACAGCTTTTAACAAAATAGCTGCGGAATCTTGTGCTGGCTACGGAAACCTGTGCAGAACAAAAGACTAAACCAAACAACAGACATCAGTATAGTTAGAAAACCATATAAACAGTCCTTTTTAAACTATAATGCAATGATCCAACCACTGGATGAGTGAAGTGAGTGGAGTATGAGGGTTAAGAGGGTGTTAAGGAAGGTGCAAGGTTGAGGCTCAACAGTAATGTGATGTTTTCCTGTAGACCCTCTCGGGTGTCTAGGTGAACCAAAATCCTCGCGTATGCCATGATACCAGTGGAGAGGTACGCTTTATCATGCTCTAGATAAATGCCTAGAGAGTTACCAATGCGTCGAAAGATGTCTTCAAACCAAAAGTGGAGAGGTAAGCCTGGTAGACGGACCCATAGTGGCCCAGCTCCGAGATACTCCCTCTTAGGGTCAAAGAGAGAGTTCCATCGACACAAGAGAACGGGGGCCTGTTCAATGTGCCAGAATGAGGACATGACCCAATTCGTATGCTCATCTCTAATGAAATGCAGTGTGAACCACCCTCTGACAAAGGTTTGGATGAAAGGTAGCTCAACCAAATGTCGTCCCCAAACTTCTATCAGCCATTGCTTCAGCCGAGCCATAGTGTAGTTTCTTCACCAAACCCTACCAACCAAGGCTCAGTCAGCTGTATCGATTGTTTCTCCCCACTGTATGTCCTTGCCCATGATAATTATGACGTCATGTGCCCTGGGTTTCACACACTTTTGTTTTTTTCTCGGGCTGTGGCCCGTGTTGGTGGTGTCTTGCTGGGATCCACTTGTAGGGGGATTAGGTTGAGGCTTTTTAGGGTTTAGACATGGCCCATAGGGGAAGGCATCTGAGAGAGGACGTATGCTTGTGAAACTGCCATGGGGGGAGCAGATAATGGTGCCGCAAGAGGAGTCCCTTGTGTCATGACCGAGGGTTTACCAGGGGAAGTATATGAGGGGATATGTGATCCGACGGACAGAGGGAAAGGTAGACAACTTGAGGAACAAGCATCTAGGTTAGAGCCTATGCAGGATTCTACAAAATGTATGGAGGACGATAATGGGGCAGGGTAGTGAAGGTTGGCGAGGAGGGAGTGGCCTTTGGTAGGGTTACGACCGAGCATGAGGGACCCGAGATCGAGGGCAAAGTCGCAATAGTATCTGACAATTCGCTACAGAAAGGGAGAAGGCCTTCCGTGTTTTCTTGGGGGTTTGTTCAGATAGTAACACCCACTAACGAGTCTTCCGAATAATCTGCAATGTCCATATCCATAAATGCTCCAAGAGTTACGTGCCAGCTACCGCTGAAAAATGTGAAAACCCGTCACTGTAGTGACTGAGAGCAGGACATGGGAGACGATAAGGGCACAATGGAGTCACGGGAAAAGATAATACGAAGCCGCAAATGGGGAACGACAAGTGATGAATGGCGTCAGGTAGGTACGACATCAGGGGGATATGGAGCTGATAAAAAATGAGAGGGAGGGTGCATCAGAAAATTACTGTAGACAAACCCTAGCCCTTGTCAGGCGAGTTCCGGAGCTCCATCCACCATTGCTAATGATTTGCTGCTGGAGAGTTTCCATTATTTGTTCTAGATTTTTTTTTATCAGAAATGATGTTTCCAAATGTTTCTTTGTTCCAAATTTTGATCTCACTTTTAATGATTTTCAACCTTTGTTGGAATTGATACATCTTGTTTCCCGATTGAGGCATGGGGATTCTCCACCATTCCTTTACTTTTTCCATAAAATCTAGGTGCTCAAGTGAGAAGGATTCGAATATGAAGGGCCTATTTTTCGGGCTTGATGAAATTTGGGCTTTCAAGGAGATGGGCCAATGGTTGAAAATTGATTGAGGGAGGATCATAGCCTCCGTTTCCCAGGAGGTCAGATAAATTTCTTCACAGAGGAAATGGTCAAGACTAGAGGCTATTTTCCGATCTCCTCCCCATCTATTGTTCCATGTGAAGGTACCATTGTTTGTGGGAATTTCTATTAGACTAAACCCATATATGGTGGATTGAAAGGCTTCAATGTCTTTTTCAAGTTTTTAGATACCTCCTTTTTTTCCTCGAGGTTCAGTACCATATTGAAGTTCCCTGCTATAACCTTGAAAGGCAGGTCGATGGAGTCCAAGAGATGGCTGATATTTTGAAGCATTTTGATTCTTTATGAATCTCTATGAGGGGAATAGATGTTTGTGACACAGATATGATCCTTCGATCCTATGATTTTCAGAACTGTTATGATTTAGTGTTCGGTAAGTACAAAGGAGGTTAATGCATACTGATAACTTTTGCACATAGTCAAGATTCCTCCTGTCGACCTAATTTCGGATATCGCCATATATATATAGGTTTTGAAGCAATTTTTTTGGAGAATGTTGAGATTGAACATATCAAGTTTAGTTTCTTGAATAAGAAGAATATCTAGTTTATCAGTTATGAGTATGTTTTTCAAGACTCCCTACTTCCCAGGACCATTGAGGCCTCTAATGTTCCAAGAGATGCAATTCATTGATAATGGAGAGGAGATAGGGTGAGGGACTTTACCTTTCCTTCATTTAGGAGTCTACCACCGAGTTCTTGAAGGAGTTGACCGATCATTTTTCTTCCTCTCTTCATGCTTGGCCCATTCATGTTATATTTTCCTGTTGTCATATTCGCCAGTATGCCATTTTCTGCCCTGTCCCCAGTTGGATTTTGGTTTGTACTCTGATTTAACTCCTCTTGTAGGAGATAGGCCCCTTCTATGTTATGAATTTGGTCTTATGGAATCGCTGCTAGACCATTTTTCTTCCACTCTTTTGCAATCGATAAGAGGTCAACTCCCTGTATTGCCTCCTCTATCACATTGTCCTTCAGGGTGGGATACAATAGTGTTGGTTCCATTTCAATATCTTCCTGTGTGTTGTCGTCTTCTGTATATGTGTGTTCCGAGTAGTACCCTCCTTGCTCTTGATTTTCCACGTTTTGTAGATTTCCAGTTGCATCCTCTTTATCTTTTCTTTTTGAGAGAGGGTTTTCTTGTGTGTTGTTCAGTGCCTCATATTTGTTTGGGCTTGTTGCTTTATATTGATCTTTATTTACCTATGTCTTCTTTTCATTCCTATTTCTTGGACCGACTTTGGTGAAACCCTGTTCATATTTTTTATTGTGAGCTTTCTCATTGTTTCGAGGAGCTTTGTTTTGTGGAAAATCCCTAAAAAGGTGTCCATGTTCATGGCATTTCCTACAAAAGAATGGAATGTGTTCATAGTCGATGCTCTGAAGCTAGATTTCATCTCTGAATCTCAGTTTTATTGCCTCAGGTAGGGCTCCTGAGACGTCGATGTAGACACAAATTCTAGCATAGGAGACATAATGTCCATTTTTTATTCCCTCTGACATATTTATACATTCTCCTAGTTCATCTCCTATTCCCTTGAGAATTGAAGGTGCCTTGTAGTTGGTTAGCAGAGAGTAAAGTCTTACCCAGACCGAGACCCTTGTGAAATCTTCTTTCTCTAGGGTAAAGTTCTCTTTCCAGAATCTCATGTAAAGACCCACAGAGTTGAAGAAGTAGGGGTATCCTTCAAAATTCATATCTCTATCTTCTAGGAGGTCGAAGATGACCGCAAAGAATCCCTTTGACCCTAGTTGAACCTTGATTTCTCCTTTTGGTTTCCATTTGGTTTGAAGCCACTCTTTTAGGGTTTTTTCTATGGGCAAAATGCCCATGAACTTGCAGATGACTGTGTGCTCCTGTATATAGTCTTTATAGAATGCTACATCTAGGTCTTGTATTTCCAGCACATGAATTTTCTTGGCTTTCAGATTGCATTTGCTTTTTATTTTGATCTTGCCTTTTTTTATTTGTGTCCCTCTATTTCCTCCATAGCCAAATATTTTACAACAGTGGTTCCTTCAGTAGGTAGGGTCCCTGCCTCTTTACCAGTTTCCTGTCGTTTTCCTTTTGCCGAAAGGCTTGTTCTCGAAATATGAAATGCATTGTATGTTGTTAACTTGGTGAAGAAGGATGAATTCAGATCCTTAAATTTTCATGTGACCATGTCTCAAAAGGAGGGGGTGCTTGGACCCCCCTTTGCCTCTTCCATGGAGGTCTAATAACCTTGGGCGCGAACCCTGGTGACCAAGCACCAAGGCGCGCACAACAGCTAGCACAGGGGATACAAAGTTGTCACCTGCTATCACTCAGACCTAGATTTTCGTCCTCCCCAACCTTCAAAAAATATTCAACTTTTTCTCCCTAGCAGCAATGCAAATTTAATTACCTTCACTGATGATTACTTCGTGAAGAATTAGGTATATTTTTTGAAAGGGAAGTCTGAAGTGTTTTCTCATTTTTTTGAGTTCAAGAAAATGGTTGAAAAAAAAAGTGGTTTGAAAATTCTCACCCTAATAACATATAATGTTGGAGAATACAAATCAAATAAAATTTCCAATTATTGTAGAAAGAATGTAATAAAAAAATATTTTACCAATTCATGCTCTCCTCAACAAAATGGATTCGTGGAAAGAAAAATAGGATGATAGTTGTGATGACTTGAAGTGTGCTAAACTAAGTCTCTTAGAAATGAATTTTGGGCCAAAGTAGTGCACACGACAATATACACTCTTAACAAATGTCCTACAAGAGTTGTATTGACTTTTATTCCAAAGGAAGCATGGTCAGGTTACAAACCAAGTGTTTCACATATGAGAGTTTTTGGTTGCACTACATATTCACACATTGCTAAGAAAAAATAGAGAAAATTAGATGATAAAAGTGTGAAGTGAATTTTTATTGGGTATATTACTGAAACAAAAAGTTATAGGTTATTTGATCCTCAAGTAAATCAAATTATAATAAGCAACTATGTTGTATTTTTTTTTCTCTGTAAAAGCTAATTCTATTAAAAGGAAGGGAAAATAAATTTACAATGAGGCTGCAACCTCAGTCGAGAACAACTAAGTTCCTTGTGGGAATCATAACTGCCCCATATTTGGGGAAACTAGTTTAGATTTACAAAAAACCATGCTAAAGACCGGGAGAACAACGACAAAACCAGAATGAAGTCTTGAGATATCACCATCTGAAACAGTTGAGAAACAAGACAGAAATGCCTAACTAGAGAACTAGAAAAAAAACCACAGACAACAGGACCTGACTAGTCAGCAGCAAAACTCTGAGGTGGCACTTGGGAGGCCACATGGCATTACATTGGGAAGTCTTGGTCAAGAGCCTCCTCGACAATTGGACACGTGTTCCCATACCAAATCTCTCCTTCCTTCACCACATCGCTGTTCACTTTGCCAGCTGGAAGACTCGTCACCTGAGGGATGTCGCTCGAGTTGCCAGCAATGGCCATCGGATTTGTGGCACCATGAGCGTTGCCACCTGGAAATTCCATCACCAGAGGATGCCGCTCGAGCTGCCAGCAAAATCCATCAAAGTTGTGGCTCCATGAGCGCTGCCACCTGGGTGCCGAGTGTCGCCTGCAGTATCACCTTCAACATTCTGACCGCCACGCCTGACTGCCCTGCCTTCATCCGACGGAAGCTACTCAGAGCCCAAATAAACTTCCATTCTACGAATGTCCTGAGGTTGCTCCGCAGAGATACGTGCAAGAGAACTGTGTTGGTTTTCTTCTTCAGAGAAGATGATAGTGACATTAACCATAATAATGGGCCGATTCAGGTTGCTCTGGAACCTGAAATGATTCGAATGGAAGGCAAAGTGAGGATAGTGACAGCTGGGTGGATTGGGAGGGAGAGATCTAGCCTGAGAAGGAGGTGGAGAAACAGGTGGTGGTGGTGGAGCTTCATTGTGCGTAGCCTGAGAGTGAGCACTACCTCCTCGGTCACCTCCTCTGCGACTCCACATGTGGTGACGATCCATCGCGCTGCGGCAGATGAGAAGCTCAGGAGAATTGGGGGCTTGGAAGGAAAACAGAGAATGCACAGAGGGCTCCTGGATAGGGTTCAAAGGGCAGTGCTTGGAATGGGAATAATGGAACCCATTGCCAAAGGCAAGACAACAGAGAAGCCAACAACGTTTTCCTGTAACAGTTCTATTGCAAGGATTTCCTGCTTGGAGTGGGCAAATGATGAAGGACAGAGGGCGAACAAATGGGTTGATGGGTGCCATGTTAAATTGAACTTCCTTCATTTATCAACCGAAGCGAGCATTAAAGACTTTCTGCAGGCTGGCCGGCTCTCACCTGAAGTGAGTCTGCAGGTGCCATGACTGAGCCTGGGATGGTGCGCTAGCCACCAGCTGGCTGGGCCGAGTGCCATCAATCCATCTCCTCACCATTAATTTTCTGGAAATTCACCCGCATCCGGGTAAATATGTTGTATTTGATGAGAAAGGATTTTATCAATTAGAGCATGTACAAATAGAATGATGTAAAAAATCAAGTAGAAATTGGTAATGTAACTAGTTTTAAAAAAGGCAAAGAAGCATAAGTAGCTACCATAGGTCATTCTAAAAGTGATATGTTGGATGGAAATTTTGAGAAAATAATTACTAAATCACAAAGTTCCATTATGATTTTTTCCCTTATGGATAAATTAATGAAGATGTATAACCTAGGTTATTATGTGGAAGCATCAAAGAAAGAAGAACAAAATGAAGCTTTGAAAGAAAAATTTAATGCCTTGGTGAAGAATGATACTTGTGACTTGGTCAAATTACCCAGATGAAAATATGTAATTGGTATTAGATGGGTGTATAAGACTGTATAAATTAGATGGTTCAATTAATAAACATAAAGCCTATTTAGTTTCCAAAGGTTATGCACAAAAAGAAAGGATTGATTATACATAAACATGTGCTCTAATGACCAAGTTGAACACAATGAAAATCGTTCTTGCATTGGCTGTACAATATAAGTGGATAATTAGCTAGATGGATGTCAAATCAGATTTCTTAAATTGTTATGTAGATGAATAAATTTATGTAGAGTAACCTGAAGGTTTTGAGATTCAAGGAAAAGAAGATCAAGTTTATAGGTTGAAGAAGTATTTGCATGGCCTCAAGCAAGCACCAAGAGCTTAGTATTCAAGGATTGATAAATATCTCTAAGGTAATCACTTAGTCAAGTGTTCATTTGAGCCCAATCTTTATAATCTTCAATCAAGTCAAGATATTCTAATTGTTGCAATATATTCTGATGATTTGATCTACATAGGGAACAATTTTGATCTATTGAAAGTAATTCATATTTAATCACTGAATTCGAGATAACATATCTTTGTAAGTTGAATTATTTCTGAGGTATCAAACTATAACAGAAGGAAGATAGTATTTTCATGTCACAAAACAAGTATACTTGAGATATTCTAAAGAAGTGCAACATGTTGAGTTGTAAGACAATAGAAACTCCTTTGGAATTTAGGTTTAAGTTATACAAAAATGATGACTCTAATCTAGCTAATGCTACTTTATATCCTCAATTGGTTGAAATACCAATCTACCTAACTACAAGTTGACTAGATATATTCTTTGTAATCAATATTATATCAAGATTCATGTCAAAAATCCATGAATTGCATTAGAAAGTAGTTGAGAGAATCTTGAGGTATATACATGGTGCCATGGGTTATGGTTTAGTATACATATCTACAAAGTATTTTAGGCTAATTGGTTATACATATTAAAACTGGGTAGTTTGTATGGATGATTTATGATAGTAATAATGCTATTCAAATGACCAACAATCCAATTTTCCACAAGAAGACCAAGCACATTGATACACAATATTATTTTGTTCATGATTTGGTTTAGCAAGGTGTGATTGAGATTATGTATTGTAGAACAAAAGAATAGGTTGTAGATATCTTCACCAAGGCACTCCCAAAAGACAAGTTTGACAAATTCAGAGATGATCTTGGATTTTTTCCAAAGGATTATTATGGAGGAGAAATGTTGGAATAATGATACATTTGTAGTATTATAGATTTAAATATGATTCATTTTGTTATATCTTGAAGGTATAATTTGAGATAGAGAAAATATAGCTGAGTGAATTGTGGAGAAGTTATTGAGTGATTATAGAAGATAAATATTCAAGCATTAGCTCTGGTATGTGTATAAATATTGGTCTCATTAATGAAAATGATTTGAGTTTGTGTATTGTATTGATAATATTTTGTGTTGCTCCACTAAAATCTAGTGTAATAATTCTTCTGAAACAACATATTATTCACATGTAATTAAATTAATGTTGTAATGGATCATTAAGAATGTCTTTTCTTTTTAATGATCTTATGTGTTTATCAAATGAATCTTTAAATATATTCTTATACAACTATTCAATATTGTTTCAATATTGCAAATAGTTTTTGTAATGAACCTGATTCCCTTTTTCATTCCCTTGTTGGATTTTGACTCAGAGTTAGAACATGCATCTGTCCCTTAAGCCTTCAACTTGACCACCAGTGACTACTTGGCACGACACTCATTTGTGTTCTGTGTGGGGCTCTTATGGAACTCACATCACTTTCATGTGTCCTTTGTCTTCGTGGTGTTGTTCTTTCATTTGCGGCTTCAATGGGTTTTCCTGGGTCACCCCACCTTGGATCTATCCTTTATTCTATGGTTTGGGGGCACCTTTTCCTTCCGTATGGATTTGTAGATCCAAAATCACACTTATTTTGTTTAAATTTATACTCGACCTTGAAAACATATCGATATCGGGCACTTGGTGAGGAGATGTCAAGAAAATCCATCTTTTCCTAGATGTATTTTTGTAGATAGTCACGGTACTTGAGTACCAGATGTTTCTTGAAATCCTTGATACCCAAATTCATGCGAAGGGTATGGAAAATATTTGTGAACCCTGAAAAGCCTTAGTCTCTTCCCTATTGCAGTGTGGTCCATTTTATGTACTCATATTCAAAGCTCGCGACAGGGTAATATTGTTCCTTGATGAAATATTAGAAAGAATTCTAAGTGGGTGTGATTGAAAATATTGAGGGTCCCCTCTCGTCCCTCTACTCATCATAGGTTTCCCACTAGTCCTTGATGTGGGGGGAAGCATTGAGGAGTGAAAAAATAACCTTTTCCCTATTGGAGTACATAATATTATAATCAACAAAATGAAGAAATTTGGTCAATGATCCATCAACACATAACATTATAATCGACAAACTAAAAAATTTGGTTAATGATCCATCGTATTGATTGAATGGAAGTAAGTTATACAAAATTGAACCTTATCAGTGATGAATAGTTTCTATGTTATTTAAAACAAAATATTGATGTTTCTTATTTAATGTTTATTAAAGTCCTTATTGCAATAAATTAGTGTTGATTATTTAAAAGAAAATAGTAATTTTTTTGATTTAATGTTTATTAGAATTTTTGTATCCTCATTGAAACCTATCCATACACTAAAATATATCCATATGAAATTTTTGGCATAAGCACAAATGTCAACAATCATCTCTTGCAAACTGTGAGCCATTTCTACACTCTAGCAGAATGAACTTCTTCTGCTCTAAATACTTTGTTGATCAATTGATTAAAGCTTGTGCTCTCCCCATAGTGAAATATTTGTTTATGGTTATCTTTGTGCAAATACGCATATGTGGGGAACTGTAGAGGAAATCAATTTTGTAGAGGAAGCTTTAAATATTTCATCATGCAGACATCTGCACTCCGTACAATCATAGACCTTCCACATAATTCATCCACGCTTGCACTCATAAACAAGTTTTTCAATCACAAAATTTACAAAAAATAATTTTGTTCATGTCAACACCTATAAACAATGTTGCACCCCACTACTATGTTATTAAATCACTTTAGGAGGAACTGCGAAAGTGTGGACAATAGTGACTTTTCCACACCCCTAGATAATCAACTTATTTTTCACTAAAGATTTTGCTAATTAACTAATTAAAGGTTGTGATGTCAAAATGAAAGATCTCCACTTCCATATGCCTTTTCTTTCCACACACTTCTTTGACATTATTATTATTATTGTTGTTATTATTATATATTATTGGTAATATTTTAATTCTAAATATTGCTAAGGAGAAAAATCCGCCGAATGAAATTTTTCCGAAGCACAAAAACTTAATTGAATATTTTATTGTGGAAAACACAAACTGGAAAAGCCTTACCATAATCAATATGTATATTAAGCAAATTTGTATATAATTAATAATCAAATTTGAAATATCATCACATTACCACTTAAATTTATAAAGTTCCCTCTGCACCTTCATTCTCTTGCACATATCTCGTTATGCACACATCCTTGATTTCACATAGCTAAGTATGTAAAAAAAAATTAAACAGAAAATAGATTAAAAATAATTTTCCGTCTATGCCCCCATTCCCATGCACATTACCCATCCTTTGAACAGTGAAAGCTTCACACAAGGAAACATAGTAATATTAATTTTAAATTGGTTTATATTTTAATTAATTACACGTCAACGACACAAATTTCCTTCTGCACCCTTGTTTTCTCTTCCAACACCATCCTTCGCACATCCTTAAGACAATGAACATTTACGTTGTGTAGACTCAAATCTAGCATTAACGACAAAGACAAAGCTTAAAATCAAGGAAAGTTAGATCGATGGTATATTTACATTATTGGAGCGACTCTACAAACATAGAGTTAAGGATTAGAACCATAATTTACCAAGTTTATTAGCAAGTGTAACACAGATTGAAGTTTATGGAGTGTGATTTTGGAGTTGCAGAGAAAGAGTTGAATACTTCTTTAGCTAGAATAATCGGTGCTATGGAAATTCTCGTCTTTTTGGTATGAAATCATGTTGAAATGATTTAATCTAAAGCATGGGCCCATTTCAACCTTCTAAATGAGAAAATGGAAACACTGGAATTGAAGATGGAGTGGCTGCAATTGGCAAATGAAACGTTGAGTCTTCATCTGAAAAATTTGGCTCATGCAAAGGAAATCAATGCCAAGGAGGACACTAATGAAAGAAATGATGATATCATGGCCATTGACTAAGGTTCTGCCCCTTCTCAACTTAAGCCAGAATTTAATGAAGCTCACGTTGATTTTGATATCGAGGATATGTAGTAATTTAGATAGTTGATAGTTTTATTTTCATTAATAAAGAAAATTAGTTTAGAATAGCTTATATAGCCCAATTGTGAACTATGTCGATAATTCTTTGAGTTTTTGAACATTAGAACAAGAATTTTGGCTGAACTCGAAAATAAAAATAAAAATAAAAAATCCATGCATGACACTTACCTATATTTCTCTATTTAATTCATTTTCTATACCCTATACTAAAGTAAGTCATTACTGATTTAGTTGTCGTTTTTCTCTCTGTAACTTAATTTCAAAACATTTCCTCAAGTTAATTTGCAAAGTTATCTATTTTCCTTTCTGGCTAATGTAAGCGTTTATTTGTGAAATCAATATATATACCACATATTTAGCATAATCAAAGCCCCGCACAATGAAACATAAGAATAATAATAAATCAACATTAATATTTTAACATTAATTTCACCTGAAAATACATTGTCTTAATTTTGTCCCTGTCGAATAAAGTTCCTAATATGAAAGCTCAACAAAGTAAAAGCTCTGCATAATGAAACATAGTAATATTAATTATTATGTTCTCCTGCACGTACCTCTTCGTCCACGAAGTCTCAATGATAAAATCAATGCTCAAAGAAATAACACACTATCAGAGCACTCATGAAACCCCCTGTTCACCTACACATACCCCATTTTCTAGAGTTTTTATCATCCCGATGTTTATCCTCCAATAAATATAAAACTCATATACTTCCAATATTAACACAAATGCATATGTGTGGGATTTCCCTATGCACCACCCATTCTCCTGCCCAAACCTAGTCTTCTACACATTAAAATCTCTCCATAATCAAACATAAAAATATTAATTATTATGTTCTCCGACATATATCACACCCTCTGAAAATATTCATAGCTCTAAAATCAAATCTCTACACAAATTGTCTCTCGCACATACTTTGTCCTTTGCATAGTAAAAACTCCGCACAAGGAAAGATTTTGACATTCATTTCGTCATTGTTGAATAAAGTTCCATATGCACCCCCTTTTTCTCGCACATACTCCATCTCTCTGCGAAAAGAAATATTTTAACATTATTTTTATCCTTGTTATTTAAAGTTCCATGTGCACCCTCGTTCTCTTGCATATACCTTGTCCTATGCACAGTAAAATCTACACAGAATAAAACATAATAATATTACTTGTTCTCTCGCACATACCCTGTCCTTCGTAAAAATTCATATGATATACAATGTGGAAATTTTTAAAAATATTGCTTCCCAATGAAATATTAAGTGGAGATTTGTATAGCCCCTATCCCATCCACCTCCCATCAAAGCACTCATAGATGGAATGATGTTATGAAACCAGCGCACAAAAAGGTAGAAAAGAGAGATAAACGCCTTAGAATTTAGCCTCTTCGAGGGAGCAACCTCCTTTACATTACACAAATGAACAATTCTTGGATGATACAAA
>APFE030992134.1:0-27912 GCA_000404065.3 Pinus taeda | reverse complement strand
ATTATTAATTTTTTTATTAATTATTAATTTTTTACTTTTATGTAATTTGAAAAACTCAAAATGTTCATAGGATAGATAGGTCACCACAAAATCTCTTCCTTTCTACAATGGAAAACACCTCTTCACACACTATTTATTATATATATTTTGCTTAAAAGTATTATATTTAATATAATTATAAATGATTTTATTTTTTGGTTAAAAAAACCTACACAAATATCTAAAAAACATTCGTGAATATTGGAACCATGTTAATAAATTATGACATAAAATATGTGATGAAGTTATCCACATGGTATTGTGTTGTGCAGGTTATGTTCCAATCAAATCTCTGAAAAATATATATTTTTAATAATATTGAAAAATAAATATGTATTTGTCAAATTTACACATTATAAATTGCATTGGCCAATGCTAAACTAATAACAATCAAGAAACAAATGGATTGCTAGAGCCTTCTATTGGTATGGACTAATAATGATTTTGTAATCATTTAAAGTTAATTAATAACTACATAAAAACTTATTACTTATATAATATATTCACCCACACTTATTACTTATTACTTAATTTTTTATTTTTTACTTTTATGTAATTTGAAAAACTCAAAATGTTCATAGGATAGATAGGTCACGACAAAATCTCTTCCTTTCTACAATGGAAAACACCTCTTCACACACTATTTATTATATATATTTTGCTTAAAAGTATTATATTTAATATAATTATAAATGATTTTATTTTTTGGTTAAAAAAACCTACACAAATATCTAAAAAACATTCGTGAATATTGGAACCATGTTAATAAATTATGACATAAAATATGTGATGAAGTTATCCACATGGTATTGTGTTGTGCAGGTTATGTTCCAATCAAATCTCTGAAAAATATATATTTTTAATAATATTGAAAAATAAATATGTATTTGTCAAATTTACACATTATAAATTGCATTGGCCAATGCTAAACTAATAACAATCAAGAAACAAATGGATTGCTAGAGCCTTCTATTGGTATGGACTAATAATGATTTTGTAATCATTTAAAGTTAATTAATAACTACATAAAAACTTATTACTTATATAATATATTCACCCACACTTTACTATGCATAGTATTAACTTGTAAATATGCTTTGATACAATACACTTAGCTAATACAATGAGTTATCAATAGCACATGCCCAAAAGCCATAACTCATTTCAAAATCAAAATAAATATAAATATTTTAAATTTAATTTATATTTTATAATAGTTTTTAACTAAATCTAAAAGAAAAAAAATGTTTTAATTTTGATATATATCTAAGCCCTCTACCCTTACTACTACTAAAAATACTTTGTGAATATTCCATAGAAATTAAATCAAGATTTTACTAAAATGAAACATGAGAATAGTTTTACAGATAGAGCTGTGAAGTTTATATAATACGTGTTGATATCCATCTAACTCTGCATCTACCAAACTAGATATAAAATCTCTTCATTCCAAAAGAGGTAGAGATTTGATCCCTTCACACGTTTAGTAGAACAAGAGTTAGATGAATCTAGGCTAGTATAATCAAATTGATACATAAACATTATAAAAAATAAATTATTCAACGATATATATATTATATATTATATATAACTAAACATGAATAATGTCTAGTTTGGTTTGTTTGTTTTCTTGGGATGTTTTTAACCAAAAAGAGAAGTCTGTGGTAATAGATCTTGAGTTAAAGAAATATGTAGGCTAATTTAATTCTCCCCTTTAAATAGATTGTATTTCATATGATTATTATGGGTTCTCATAAACTTGGTACCTTGACCAAATCAAATTCTAACAAATAAAAATAATAATAAAATGTAGAATTTTTATTTTATTCCACTAAACTAGGGTAAATTTATGTAATTAAAGTAAATATCCAATGAAGTTAATCCTGGTTTTTGAACTCCATGTTTATGAGCACTGCATGGTATTGAGCCATGGTATTTATGTTGAATATAACATATTTAAATGGTAAAATTAAATCACCAAAAATTGAGAGGGATCAAATCTCTAGAAATGCAGATATCTAAAAATGCAGATATTTCTTGCCATGAAAAAAGAGATTAGATATTTTTTGAACTTTTAGTGATTTAATTTCTAAAAATACAAATCTCTTTAATGACAAATATAATATGAAAATCTGCAGGGCAGAAAAGAGAGTGCACCGGAGATAGTGATGTGTACGTGATATAATGACCCGAAAAGTAAAGACACAGTCGCCAATCTTTCGACGAACTGGCCGTTATTATCTTCACTGAATTTGATAGATTTGTACTGAAGATAACGCTTCGGTGTCCGCGAAAACTGATAAATCTGTACTGACGATAACGCTTCGGTGTCCAGGAAACCTGAGGAGGCACTTTGCATAACCCTTTAAAGCATGGCATTCTACCAATGATACACGCGTGAATAAAACTGCCTTTCAAACAGGCTTCGTTTGGGCTCTCCTTTAAACGCTCAAGGTTAGGGGGCCTCGACAGCAGGTTGAAGAGAGGAACAACATTTCGATTTTCTAGCCCACGTTATGGATTCTGAACAGTAATGGTAAGCACTTTCAACTATTTCAATGTTCCCACTAACTCCAGAAACCTGTTTGCCGAGAAGGCCCTTGAATGCAACGATAACTCCATCAAATTGCTTCCAGTCTCCATTCGGAGACTTTCGATCGTTGAGGAAATCTCATAAAATTCCATTCCATTCACTCTCAGGTCTTGAATACACATGTTTGTCTTCAGAGTTGTGAGTTTAGGGCAATTGACTGTCAATTGAAGTGGCCTATTACGCTGCAGAACTAAATCTGTCAGGTTCAAAGACTAGATGACTGGCCTCTGCAGGCCAGGGCAATGCGTTAAGTTAAATTTATGAAGAAAAGGGCAATGTGAAAGAAAGGCGGCTAAAGAGTCATCCGTCATTAGGGATGACTCTTGAGTGAACATGGCATCCTTCCAACAAACCTGTCGATAGGGATGACTCTTGAGTGAACATCGCATCCTTCCAGGAAACCTGTCGAAAGTAACATTTTGGCACATGTAGGTGCCTGCGTAAATATTATCTCTTTAACTGGTGCTCTAGCAACAGAGGAAACCTGGTTGAATTTTTATTTTTTATTTATTTTTTGTTTCCCGCTGATGTATTCCCACTAAGGTTTATTTGTTTATTGTTAGGCATGTGAGAAGGGAAACATTACGTTCAGATGTCCTTGTCACCCCATCATTTTCTTTGCACCAAGTAAATTTTTCATTTTCTATTTCCATCGGATCATTTTTCCCATGGAATTGATCAAGTTTTCCATGTTCAGTAAGACTCTGTAATTCTTGAGCTTTGGAATTTTCAATTAAAACTTCCTCCCTCGAAGATGTCCTGGAGCATCCATTTTGAGCAGTATCCTGAATCTTGAATCCAACTCCAGCTATTTGCAGTTCTTTTCCTGAAAACCCAACTTCCGAAGCTGTGATAACACTCTCAAAGGAAGACTTGCTCCAAAGCTCCCCTGTGCGAGTGCAAGCAGCATTCTCGCCTCCCTCTATATTTGCAACTGAAATAACACCGAAAATTTTCAGGGAAGTTTTGGGGATACTCTTTCATAAGGCCTAGGACTTGAAGTTTCCCAGAAACAATCCCATTGTTCCTTTCAAAATAAGGACTCTGCAAGCACTCATCTATAACATCACTACAGAGAACTGGAACAACGCCATTGTCTAATAAATTCACTAGAAGCTCTGACGCTTCTGGAAGAAGATTGGACCCGTAATGATTCACTTCTGCAAGTGAATCATTACTGGTCCAATCTTCTTCCATAAGCGTCAGAGCGTCTAGTGAATTTATTAGACAATGGCGTTGTTCCAGTTCTCTGTAGTGATGTTATAGATGAGTGCTTGCAGAGTCCTTATTTTGAAAGGAATAATGGGATTGTTTCTGGGAAACTTCAAGTCCTAGGCGATTTTTTATGAAAGAGTATCCCCAAAACTTCCCTGAAATTTTTTGCGGTGTTATTTCAGTTGCAAATATAGAGGGAGGCGAGAATGCTGCTTGCACTCCCAGAGGGGAGCTTTGGAGCAAGTCTTCCTTTGAGAGTGTTATCACAGCTTCGGAAGTTGGGTTTTCAGGAAAAGAACTGCAAATAGCTGGAGTTGGATTCAAGATTCAGGATACTGCTCAAGATGGATGCTCCAGGACATCTTCGAGGGAGGAAGTTTTAATTGAAAATTCCAAAGCTCAAGAATTACAGAGTCTTACTGAACATGGAAAACTTGATCAATTCCATGGGAAAAATGATCCAATGGAAATAGAAAATGAAAAATTTACTTGGTGCAAAGAAAATGATGGGGGTGACAAGGACATCTGAACGTAATGTTTCCCTTCTCACATGCCTAACAATAAAAAAATAAACCTTAGTGGGAATACATAAGCGGGAAACAAAAAAAAAAAAATTCAACCAGGTTTCCTCTGTTGCTAGAGCACCAGTTAAAGAGATAATATTGACGCAGGCACCTACATGTGCCAAAATGTTACTTTCGACAGTTTTGCTGGAAGGATGCGATGTTCACTCAAGAGTCATCCCTAATGACTGATGACTCTTTAGCCGCCTTTCTTTCACATTGCCTTTTTCTTCATAAATTTAACTTAACGCATTGCCCTGGCCTGCAGAGGCCAGTCGTCTCGTCTCTGAACCTGACAGATTTATTTCTCTAGCGTAATAGGCCACTTCAATTGACAGTCAATTGCCCTAAACTCACAACTCTGAAGACAAACATCAAGACCTGAGAGTGAATGGAATGGAATTTTATGAGATTTTCTCAACGATCGAAAGTCTCCGAATGGAGACTGGAAGCAATTTGATGGATTTATCGTTGCATTCAAGGGCCTCTAGGCAATACAATTTCTCCGCAAACAGGTTTTTGGAGTTAGTGGGAACGTTGAAATCGTTGAAAGTGCTTACCATTACTGTTCAGAATCCATATCGTGGGCTAGAAAATCGGATTGTTGTTCCTCTCTTCAACCTGCTGTCGAGGCTCCCTAACCTTGAGAACTCTCAGTGAACGGTCTGGAATAAGATCTACAGGTATTTGTAATAAATTTCCCTTTCGCTTTTATTAAATATAAAATTTTTAAAATTTCCGGTTCGCTTTTATTAAATATAAAATTTTTAGTAAAAATCTCAATGACTTCTATACTGTAAAGAGAAGTATGTAGGTTTTCTTAAACCAAATCTTCAAACTCATAAAATAAGCAAATATTGTATTTTCCTTCCCTCCTTGAATGTGGAATTGAGTTTTGCAAATATTGTAACAGTGTTTTTAACATCTAATTTACACGTTTCAGAAGAGTTCAATTTTCTTTGGAATCGTTAATCTTTCAAATGTGTTTCTTACTGAACAGAAGTTTTGTCTATCCTCATTACCACCTAATTGATCTGCTGAAAACCTAAACCTGGTTAATTATTGTTGTAGGAATGATGTTTAATGTCGGATCATATGCAGTATGACCTCATCGTCGTACATGTCCTGGAATTTGATTTTCTTGCCGTAATCATGGCTGGGAATGTTAATGGTCCTTTGCATCTAGAGTTTTCTAAGCTTGAGGATGGCACTGTCGTATTCCCTTGCAGCCTCTTCTTCACCATAAAATGTGGTCAACCAATCATTTTTTTGGGTTACGGGTATCGTAGTTCCCCATTTAGGGTTACTCCGGGAAAAAGCTCCTCTGTAAGAGAATTGCGGGGCGCTCATCTCGGCGTAAATCGCGTTACGTAGCTGTTTATCGGAGTAACTGTAAGAGAATTGTGGGGCGCTCATCTCGGCGTAAATCGCGGAGTAGCTGTTTTTTTTTTTAAATTTCCATGCATTACTGCAAATAGTTTAGATGCAAATAAGGAAGCAATTCATGGAAAAACTTTGTATCAACTACAAAATTGTAGAATGACATATAGCCGTAATTCCAATGCAGGAGTAGATAAAGTATAATTTTTAACAGTAGATAATATTGGTAAAGTAATTTGAGTGTGAGTGAATAAAATATACAAAGAAGGGCTTGTAACAGGATTCTCCAGTTACCTGAAGGTTATTTCCTCTCTAGGAAGCTTGGAGTTGTTCAGTTCCTAGTCAATAATAACCACTTGTAGGGTAAAGGCTTGGTCAATAATAGCCACTTGTAGGGTAAAGGCTAGGTCCCTTGTTACTAGGTCCTAGTCCTAACAAGGTGGAGAGAAGGAAAGATAGGAAGTCATTTTGGTTAAGGAAAAGAGCCTATATTTACTCACAGAATTAACCGCTATGACTGAAAATTCCTATGTTGAACTCAACTAAGAAGAAATTGAAGCAAGGAATCTTTTCATTATTACTCTCAGCAGAAGGGTTGAGCTTGAAAAGTTGACTCTGTAATAATTACTATGGGGGTTCATTGTCTCAATAACCCTATGAGAACAGTTGTTGGGAATGAAAGTAAGTGAAGAAATTATTTAACCAACCAGAAAACCCTTGCATGGGCAACCAAAAGGAAAAAGAAGAGATGATAAGAATATGCTAAACCATATTTATTTTTTCTAAACTTGGAATGTATAGCGAAATCTGTCAAGAAAATCCTTGTGATAAAAATATCTAATATATATATTATAAACCAGTAGAGTATACAATGCTAATTTCCAACACGAAACTTGAGAGGCATACTGAGAACCTGTGATTCATGAAAAACATAATAAAAACAATTTCGTGCATTATAACATAAGGGCCTCAAAGTATCCTTCCAAGAAACTAATAAACATATACTTATGTGCTCGAAGCATTTTAAATTCCTAAACACTAGATACAATTGAATTGACTCACTAATTTTCAGTACATAAAGTCTTATCACCTTATTACAAAGTGGCTTCATGGAAGGAATGCTAAGAAAAGGGGAAAAATCCATATGAATTGTAAAATCCAAATGAAAAAAGAATGGACTCAAAGATGAGGTTTTAGCAACTTGAATGTGGACCGGAACAGGTGCACAGTTGGGTCATAAGGGATCCATGAGCCCTGAGAACAAAGTTACACCAGGTCAATGTAACATGTTGGAAGGTAAGAGGAGACAAGGCATAAATATACACACAAAGCATCCGTTGTTGCTCTTCTATTTATCACACAAAACATGATACTTACAATGAACCCATGAAGGGTATTTAACCTTTTCGACCATCGATTCGCCCAAAATATCTTGACATGCACACATACTTAACTCAGTTAACTCACACTCTAAATATGAAATGCACTTAACTCTTTATCCATCACTCAACTTGACTCAATGCTCAACACTCAACTCTCAGTTAACTGAATCTCTATGTTTAGTCAACTCCACACGCGGGAGTAATTACAATTTCTAACACTCCCCCATAATTACCACCGTATGACTCAACATGAATCAACATGACTCAACTATGACTGCTAGACTTACAATTGAAATTGAATCAATTATCACTCAAACATGAGCATTGGTCTATGTCTCAGTTAGGCTTTCAATGACTCAATACTTTCACATTTTTGAATTTTATTTTTCTCTTCTTCCAAATTTTAAATCCTCGAAGTTGCTTCATTCTCTGGTTCGATTTCTTGTTGTAGGCTCAATATTCCTTTACTTGCTACTGCTACAATTTTCCATTGACTTTTCTTGAATTTGCATTGGAACACAATTTGATCTTATCTTCTACACCTTCCTCTTCAAATATTAATTCAACCACGGACTGTTGCCACAACATTGCATCTTCAAACTCTCTTCTTTGCTTTGCTTCTTGTGCTTCATATTCCTGGCTTTCTTTCTGCCAAATTTCTAGATAGGAGAATCTTATCTCTTCTTGACTCCATTGCCAAAAAATGTTTCAATGCATTCAGTTCTGTCTTCAGAAACATCCATATCATTATTTTCAGTTTCATCATCAAGTACTGTTGTTTTTTTCCTGTAATTTGCATACTCAAGATCATCATTCACCATTTCATTCAATTCTTTTATTTCAACTTTTTCTTTAAGACTCACTTCAATTTGTTCTATAGGTTTCTGAATCCATTCTTTAATGAGCTTCAAATATGCATAAAATATATTAACAACCTTGTTTTCAAATTCTACTCCCATGCTATTTTGAACACCTACATATTTAAAAACAATGTTAAAAACATATTTATTATGTTCTTCATTGGCAACTTCCTCCTATACATCCGCCTTCTTTTCAACTGCATGGAGTTTGTCTTTCACTCTTATGCTGTTAGTGGACATTTTCATCAAAAACTCTTCAATCAATTTATCATGTTATTGATCATCAACTACTACTAGATGACATATTGCTTCATGAGCAGTTCCAACTGCTTCATATCTTGTTTCTACAGTGGAAACATCAACCTTCAATTCTTCATCAAACATTGTGTTTACTATATTGCCACAATCAATCTTTGTTTCAATAAAGAAACCACACATATCATCAACATAATGTTCATCCACACTATGGTGGGGTATTTGAGCATGCATGTGCTCAATGTCAATTTCATTGAGAGTTTCAACTTCACCAAATCCATCAGCTGTAGTTGGATTCACCAATTCACATCTCACTTTGCAGCCATCATCCAGATGTGTCTCATCACACTGAGTTTCACCATCATCTGTATCATTCGCATTACAGTGGAGCCCTTGAGAATTTATTTTCTCTTGCTATTTTTCACACACAGAGGCTTCAAATTCTCTCTCTACAATATTTACCGCATCTTCTTCATCCATATGCATGCTAATGGGTTTCTATTTTATGGTCTTGACAACCATCATCCACTTTTGAGTGGGATTCTCCAAGCCCTATTTTCCTCTCAGAGTCTTGCTCATCTAATCTCATATTTACGACTAAATTCTTTCCTTGTGACATAACCTAATGTTTCATCTCGTTGTCCTTTGTGCCAAACTCTACTTCCAAGATATTCCATGCTTCCCTGGAAGTTGTAGCTTTTTCTACCTTGCACAAACACTTCTCATCCAATGTCTGTTTTATAAAACTCAACGCTAAAGCATCACATACTTCATCATATGGGTTATTAGACTCATACTCAGTTAACTTTTTAGCTCTAAGGAAAGTTTACATCTTGATAACTCAATGATCAAAATATTTATCTGTAAGCATAGGAGGTGGTAGCAGATCAAGGCTACACTAATCACCCTCGATTTCTTCTTCATATTCTGCTAAACATATCTATTCCTTAGTTGTGGCATGAACCTCTCTAACCATGGCAATGATCTTTTCCTCTCATTTTCGATTCCTTTTCTTAGTCTTCTTCATTCGTGCTTTGCAACCCATGAATGATGCCTTTCCTCTATTTTATAACTTCTTTGTTGATTGCATGAGGTTTTTTCCATATCGTCCATGAAAAACAATATAGTTTTCAATATGTGCCCCCGTAAGGCACAATCTTCACCTTAAACACTATCATGCTTGAAAAAAACCAAATAATTTTGTAGACTGACGGGCTTTACAAATCCATAAATTCTTTTTCCCCTAAAAATTCCCAAAACAACAAAAAAAAGATCTCCACTAAAACAAAACCTTAGCACTTTGTTTTTTTTTCAATATATTAAAAATAAAAAAAAAAATTGAACTACCCCAAGCATTTCTTTAACCTTGCCTACGAGCTCTTTCTTTGTTGACTTCTCTACTGCCAATTAAACCTTTGACTCTTCACGCAAATTTTTCAATTGGTGATCGGTAACATAACTCATTTGCTCTGGACTTCGATTCTCTGTGGATGGTGGTTGGACCATTCTTACAGTTGATTCTGGTAGCAACTTTGCACTGTCATGGCGGCTCTCCACCATGAATTATCACTCATGCAATGCAACTGAGATTTTTTATCACTTACATGGTGGGGCTCTACAAGTTGTAGTTGTAGATTCTATATCTTGACCTCAGCTCTCATACCAATTTGTTGGAAAGGAAAAGGAGACAAAGAATAAATTTACACACAAAACACGAGCTACTGCTCTTCAAAAGATCACACATAAAAATGGTACTTACAATGAACCCGGTGAAGGGTATTTAACCTTTTCAACTAGCGACTCGCCCAAAATATCTTAACATGCAAACACACTTAACTCAGTTAACTCACACTCTAAATATGAACTGCACTTAAGTCTTTATCCATCACTCAATTTGACTCAACGCTCAACACTCAACTCTTAGTTAACTGACTCTCTAATTTTAGTCAACTCCACATGCGAGAGTAATTACAATTTCTAACATGACCCAGAACAACATTAAAAACACTTGCGTAAAGCGCCAAAATTCCTAAGCAAGTTGTGGAAATAATAATACATAAGGAATGAATGTCCGCAATGATTTCCAAGTTGAATCCAAACAATTAACTGGAAATGCAAGTTCAACTCGACCTGTACCAAAACCAATAGGAAAATTAGGCACGTGTAGCAAAAAATCTAAGTATCTAAGAGTATAACCTGAAAACCTAGAATAATTCTTGGCTTACTTACTTAGATAAGCCAACATTTTGCAAACTCCTGTTCTCTCTTGTAGGTGAGTATAGTAGATCGCAATAGCAAAAGGAGATTGTTAAATTACGAGATTATGTCATCAAGGGAAAGAAAATGCAAAGCAATGTAACTGTTGACACATAATCATGGGGATTGGGTGAATAGTTATAAATAACATAAATAATAAATAATGGAAAAGGAAGATTATCGAGAGATGAAACTCAAGAGTCGCTCCCTCATGTATATAACTATGAACAATCTAAATGAATAAACACAATTTCATTTGAGGAGTTACCAACTGGCCTGACATGGTATGAGAGTCAGCTCCATTTTTGGCCCTCTCTTCCCTTGTAACTCCCTCCTACCTATGTTCTGTCTATTTTGCAGAACTGACACCTCTACCATACCCATGTCCTTCATTTCAAATTCCTTTGCAAGGTCCTCCTTGTAAGATATGATCAAGTTCTCATGAGTAGTTAAAATAAAATTATCAACATATAATACAATAATAAGAAATTTACCATCTATCCAAATGTGATGAGGTTTACATCCGCTTCACTTATGTTGAAGCCCAAACTGGTGATACACTATCAATATTGGTGTGCCAAGTACGAGGTGCTTGTTTGAGATCATACAATGCTCACTTGAGTTTTCACACATGAGACTCTTGATCAAATGTCTCAAAACCTTTTTGTTACTCTATGTACACCCCCTCCTTAATAAGCCCATTGCGAAATGTTGTTTTTACACCCATCTGGTGGATATTCCACCCAATTTGCATAGCTAGACCAAGAATTGATCTAATGGATGAGTACCTTGCTATAAGAGAAAAGGTCTCTTGAGAGTCAATTCCCTCAACTTGACAGTACCCCTTGGCCACAAAGATGGCCTTATACTTCTCTATGTTTTAGTTTGTTGTTTGCTTCACCTTGAAGATCCATCTCAAACCCACTATTGATTTATATGATGGTCTTGGGATCTTTTCCCAAATGCTTTTTGTTGCAATGGATTTGTATTCATCCACCCTTACATCAACCCATATAGGTTTCTCTATTTCTTCCTCAAAATAGGATGGCTCAATCTATATAAGCTCATTCATAAGAGCCAGGTAGCCATTGTACCTCTCAGGTGACCACCTTTTCTTATGAAAATTTGAAGGATATCCCATATTCTCCCTTGCATCTTGCACAAGTCTATTAACTTCCTTAGTTCATTTTCTGCCTTCTCTGTCAGTTTTTCTTTAGTGAATGTCTCCACTCTCTACTCCACAATTTTTTGTTGCTCTACAACTTCCTAAGGTTCCTCTTTTGGAGCTAAAATATCATCTTTTGGTGGGATCTAAAGCTCCCTATCAAGGGAGCACCACATAGCTTTCTCCTCACCAAAATTTACATCCCTTCTCAAAATTATCATTATGAGTGATGGAAAGTAGACATGTTAGTTGTTAGGAGTTTCTTTGTAACCCACCAATACCCCCAATTCTGTGGTCGACTAAATCTTATTCCTTGATTCTTTGGAGACATGGAAGTAAACAGATGCTCCAAAAATCTTGAAGTGTGTCACATCTCACTTTCTTCCCGAGAAAGCCTCCTCTGTTGTAATGATGCCAAGAATTCGATGAGGACTTCAGTTCTGCAAAAAAATTGTTGTTTTGCATGCCTCAACCCACAAATGCAGAGGTAGGCATTGGTAGTGCAACATCACCCTCATTGCTCCCAAAATGCTATGGTTCTTTCTCTAACCCACCCGATTCTGATGTGGGTTGTGGGGTGTTATAAACTCTTTTCAAATTCCTTTTTTCATGCATAAGTTTTTAAATTCATTCAACTAATACTCACCACCATTATTACTACCGAGAGATTTCACCTTCTTACTAGTTTCTTTCTCAACTAGTGCCTTGAATTCTATGAACTTGGATAATGTCTCAAATTTCTTCCGCATGAAGAGATCCAAAACTTATGTGAGAAGTCATAAAAAAAAGGATAAAATATTTTTGTTTAATAGTGGAGGCTATCGAGAAGGGTCCACGGACATCAAAGAGGACCCTTTCTTGGACTACACGTACTTTGTTGTCCCAGTCATGGAATGTAGATTTTATGTACTTCCCCAAGGTACATCCTTTGCATACATCATGTTGCTCAAATGCTCATTTAGGGAGGCTAGTGGCTATTCGTTGTATAATGTTCAAGGTGCCATGATGCAAATGGCCAAGTCTTATGTTTTAAAGTTCACCTACATCACGACCCTGCAATTTCTCTTCCTTGGTGCTTAATGCAACACAATCTTCGAAATCTAACTTATGTCGATTCTTCACACAAACCTCAATATTATTCACATGTCCTATGGCTATGTGTCTTAGGAATGTTTTTCCTTTGTTGAAGATCACGTCATAACCATGGTCTTCCAAAATTACAACATAGATGAGATTTTTCTTTAGGCCTAGAACAAACAGGACATCCCTGAGCCTGAGAGGGGAGTATGACTCCCTCTAAAGTTGGCTGTGCCAATACCGATCATGTTGTACATTCCATCATCCCCTAGCTTGATGTGCATATGGAGATCTTTCTCCTCTAGGTCACTGAAACAATCTCTACAACATGTCATGTGGAACAATGCACCCAAGTCCAAGTACCACACAATCCCCATCACTTTGTTGGACATGCATGTGATAATGGTAAAGTCAAGGTTGAACTGTGAAGCCAAGCCTTCAGCCGCTTATCCTCCTAAGGTATTCTTTATTGCCTTTTTCTGTGGGCACTTCGTGGCATAGTACCCTTATTCATGATAATGGAAGCATTTAATTTTTGACCAATATTTCTTCTTTCTCCCTTGGCTGGATTCAGGTTTGGTTTGAGGTTTCTTCTCTTTTCCCTTCTTTGGTTTCCAACCAATGAAAATATTTCTTCATCCTTGCCCTTGGATGAGGTCCCATATTTGGTAATCTTCCTTATTTCTTCTTGTACTAAATCGTACGATAAGTCTTCCAAATTCGGTAGTTTCTCCCTCCCGTTCACTTAATATTGATAGCTATGCCAACTCTTGGGAAGGCTAAAAAGGGCTATTCTTACCAAGTGATCCATTGAAATAGTAACACCAACTCCTACAAGCTCATCAAAAACTTGTGTGAACCTCCTCAAATATTGCAGGATAAAGTCATTCTTCTACATCTTGATGTTTCAAAGTTTATCCTTGAGCACCAAATTTTTGTTGTCACTAATAGTATAAAACAGGTTTGTGAGTTCCTACCACATTGCAAAAGGATTTTCTTTCCCATTGAGATTATTGAAAATGTGGTCCCATACTCCCTCCAACATTATTCTTCACACCTTCGCTACAACTTTCTTCCACTGAGCAAGGTTTTGGGCATCAGATTATGTTGGTTTTGTAACATCTCTCTCAATGCATTATAGAAATCCATTGTCATCAAATACCTCCTCCATGCGATCCTTCCAGTCAATAAAATTAGAGTTGCCTTCGAAGGCATACTCTAGCCTCAACCCATTGAAGCTCATATTGTCAATTCTTAAGATATATTGCTACACTAAACTACAAATTCAAACCTCCTGAGAAACAAATTCGAAATTCCTACTCTAGTGTGAATCCCGCTATGATATGATGTAGAAATTACGGTGTAGATTTGCAGCTTCTCATGAAGTTTTTTCAAAATCATAACAGACAAACCAAATCTACTCCTCTACGAAAGTTAATTCGTAATTTAGAACAAAAAATTTAGGCATGCAATAAGAAATGAAACACATGCACACAATATTTTTCCTGGGGAAAGAAATCTGCTAAAAACTCCAATGCCTTATCAATCTGATGAATATAGATGTATTAAAATTTCTTTACTCAACTATGCACAACCTATAAGTGAATAACTTATATGTTTGCTCACTGAGAAGCCCAAATCCAAACTTCGTCAATTTCTGCCTGTACTTGAGCCCCTATTTCCTTGTGCAATTCCTTGAGAAATTAGGCCCCTATTATTTAGGTTTTTTTCCAAAATGGATTGTGCAATTCCTAAGGTTGATCATGTGACTGCATGCGACACCTATATGCTCAAGACTAGTCTACAACTAATGTTACACTACCTTGGAATCTCCAACATAGTTGGGGAACTTGAATTCTTTACATTCTCTAGCTATTTTGGGTTGATTTATTAGTTAACTAGATGATCACTACATTTGACTGAAGTCCCACTACACTACTAGCCTTCCACTAGTTCCTCCAATAATTAGAAGTAGTTTAATTAAAAACAACTTGAGATAACTGACTTTGATTACTAAATATTAGCAATCACACATGCACAACTAAACTATAACTCCTCCAACTCGAATTTATTGAGAAAAATGGGTGACACAAGCCTTGCCATACAAGTTACTTGCACCCAAGTTGTCTGTTGATGTGGAAATTCAATTTTTCTCAATTTAATCAAGGAAAAATCAAATTGAGAATTTCTTGGTGCATTTTTCAACAATCCTTCAGGTGAATCTAATCCATGTTGCCAATCCAACACAACAATGTGCTAATAACAATAACCAACAGACATAAGTAGCATTCAAAATAAGTAAAATAGTAAAAAAACGCATACTAAATCATAATTGATGGAGACCCCGAAAAGTACTCCAACTACGTTACCACCTATCCACGTTCATTGAAACTACCTCCATTGCTTCTCTAATGATGCACACGTCCGTTATCGGCCTCCAATGCCCTAAATCCCATTAGTTGTTGTCACCCTCCATCACTCTACTTCCTGAAGAACCCATCAATAGCATAAAGACAAACCCCTATCCTTTGCCTTTTTTATTAGCACCTCATATTGAAAATTGTAAGACAAAAGATTTAATTTGTCCTAAAAAATTCTCTTAAAATTCCCCTCTATGTAGTAGTGTCGAATGCAATGTCATACAAGTTGTCTCTAATCATATCAACAAATATCAAAGGGACAAAAGAGCAATTAGTGTTTGGGAAATCTTGCCATAGAAAGTTTTCACATTCTTCAGAGTTGGCTACCCCTACAAAACGAAGATACCAATGAGTCGTTGTCTTTATAGGCATGATATAGTAGTAGCCCGCAAGCTCGTAGACTTAGGGTGCACTATCAGAGTCAATTTTTTAGTTGTTAGATAATATTTTCTTAAATTGGTATGTTTTTTTCTTAAGTTTTAATTGTCTTAAATGAGTTTCGTCTTAAGTGACCATTGTCTTGAATATAAAGCTATCTTAAAATATTTTTGTCTCAAACTATTTTTGTTTTAAATATAAAGTTTTGTCTTATACTATTTTTGTCTTAAAATAAAGTTGTCTTAAAATATTTTTGTCTCAAACTATTTTTATCTTAAAATATTTTTGTGTTAAATTGTTTGTCTTAAATATTTTTGTCTTAAACTATTTTTGTTGTTAAATTTAAAATTTTGTCTTAAAATATTTTGTCTTAAGTTGTTTTTGTCTTAAATATAAAGTTTTGTTCTTAAAATATTTTTTTCTCAAATTGTTTTTGTCTTAAATTTTATATTTAAGACAATTCAATTAATATTAAATTTTAATGTAAAATAATTAAAATAAAAGAGTGACCTTTTAAGACAAAATATTTCTTTTGTCTTAAAGAAAATGTCTTAAAAGTGCCGTTGTTGTACTAGTGTGGATATGATCAAAGATATTCGAAGAACAATGGTACAAGGATTTAAGGAGGCATATGGCTTGAAGGGTTCATGCAATCCGACACTAGAATAATAATGGTGATGGTGTTGGTACTAATATACAGAGGAAGTGAGAACTCTTCAATAAAAAGGTGAGGAAGGGTGATGTAGGCAAGGTTCAAATATTGGTCATTCCAAAACATCTGGATGAGGAGGAGGAGAGAAAAAATAAGTTGGTATTCAATGATGAGAAGAACAGGTTGTGGCAGTTTTGTTACACTCACTGGAAGAAAAGGCATGACTTTGTGTTGATCAATAGATGGAAAAGATTTGTGAAGGATAAAATATTGGAGGTGGGGGATTTTCATTGTTTTGAGAGATCGAAGGCATGCAACATATTCATTGTCATTCATAACAATAAGCATGAACAAGATGATTATCACGATGAGGAAGAGGAACATGATGGCCAACCAATTCAACGTCAAGGTGAGTGTATCATGATGACGACGAGGAACATGATTGACAATCAGTTTAGTGTCAAGGTGAAAGCAGGTAGGAACATCATGTCTAATCATTCAAGCTTCCAGGTGGAAACAACAACCAATGGTGAAATGCACAGAAAGTTGAGCTCCTTTAAAAGTGTGAACAAGATCATAAAAACATTGTTACAGTATTTGGTGATAGAGTTCCAGTTCCACATCCAAGAAGGGAAGCATTATAGGTTGACCATTTTGTGAACTAGAACTTTAGTCTTAGGGTTTGCGGTTCAAATCTTTCCGACATTAACAATATAAACAAACATATATAATATGTAACTCTCTTACTAGCGTATAACAAAGGAAGTATGTAACTATCTTACGAGCCTATAACAAAGGAAGGACCATAACTGGAAAATGGACTTATGCCTCTGAAAGTTTTGTTATGTTTATGATTTTTATTTATTATTTTATATATATATTGTTTGTTTTTTTGACCTTTATAGAAGATGCATTCATGGGTGGCTTTGTTTATGATTTATAGATAAATGTTTATTATTATTTAAATGTTATATGAAATTTATTTATTTATTTATTTCTATTAAAAGTAGTTTATTTTGTTTATTTTTAATTTTTTTTTTTAATTGATATAAAATTATGTTAGTTTAGATAAATATTAAAATATTTTATTTAGGAGTAAGTGTGAAGGTGAAATAATTTTTTTTTATGTTTTTTCATACCAAGTTAATGTAGTGAACACATTGAGAATGATATTATTGATGTTTTGTAATGTTTTTAATTAAAATTATCCATATTAACTTATGTTCTCCAATCATGCCTACAACTTGAGATTAAACATGTGTAATTTTTCATTGTATAAATATATTCCTTGAAAATCACTTGGATTGTTTTTAACTACACACCTTAAACATACAATTCCAACAATTTTTAGGGATCTATTATATATTTATATTTTATATATTTATATATAATATATATTATATATATATTATATATATATTATATATATATATATAATAATATATTATATAATTATTTAACATACGTATTGAAATATTTTATTTACCATATTGTTTATATTAAAATACATTCTTTGTTATTAATATATTTTAGCAACTAATAGAGGAATCAAATTTTTTTGATGCAAATTTTTTTTGGGAGTGTAAAAATCAATGTGTAATTTTTCTTTGTTTAAATTGTAATTTTGAATGCTATTGAGATTACATAATTTAAACCTTCAAGTCCAAAGAATCTTTGTTGGATTCCCACAATAATAATTATCATTTAAATATATGACGACACGACCACCTATCTGTCTATTAGCTTGGGAATAGCCATCAAAATAAACCCAGGGACGAGATCTTTCAATATGTTATTGAAAAATAACACACCATGTGCAACAATACGACCCCGGCACATGGCTTTGTTGTGAAAAATGACGTGATTTATATAATTTTGTTCCGTATTTTCAATTAATTATATATATTTTCGAAGAAATGAATTATATTTTTATTTTTTATTACTAAGTTTTTAATAAATGATACATTTATACTTTATATTCAAATTTGTTTATATATTAATAAATTGAATTAAGGTAAGAGATTATATGAAAATTGGAGATTGTAATGTATTCCAATGTCATTCAACCATGGAAAAAAATTCGTTGCAATATTGTACAGTTTATTGAACGTCTATAAAGCATTTTTAATTTATTTTTTGACATTTATAATGTAAATATGTCATATTGCAGTGTTGTTGTAGAAATTTTCCTTAGGTTATGTCTCTCGTTCTTGATTAGGAGTTGTTTTCCTTTAATTTGTTTAAATTCTCGAAAGTCACAACTTGGGGTTTTAATATGAACATATAAAAATGTTATAACCTAACTTGAACCCCACCTCCTTGCCAATGTGCAAGGTGGCCTTACCATTGCACCTAACCACTTAAACTTATGGAACCATATACTTTCTTGATCTATACATTACCCTTTTCCTTGGTTTTGCGATCCTTGGTATACCAGGTTTATCCCCAATTTAGCACCTAAGTGATTTTGGGAACATGTGTTTCTAGTCATGTCCTACCTTGCGTTATCCACATGGAGGTTCACATTGAAACTCGTAGATCCAACAATGGAATGATACAACTCTCCATGTTTGGGCTAGGGTTGACTACCCTTTAGTTATCTCATTTTCCTTCAGTTTTTGCAGCTACTAGTGAATGATTATAGTTTTCCCAGAAAAACTATGCAAATGTATTCTATGCACAATTTCCTTTAAAATATGAGACGATGGTTTCTAGTACCAGAAATATGAAGATAAAACCTTAAAGGACAATATGACACACCTCGCTATGTTTCCTCAGTATTTTAAGCAATGTAAGACCATGCTGGAGGATAGTGATAGGGAGATAACATCCATTAAAAATAATCTCGAGATCCTAGAAGCACATCCCATGTAGACAAATAAGCTAGCAGAGGAAGAAAAGGAGAATTAAAACCTTAAGAAAAAGCTCCATGATGCATTAAGGAAGAATAGGGAGTACAGAGACCAAATCATGCTACTAGAGACATAGAATCAAGGAATGAAGGAGAAGATGGATGACACACTTTAGTCTCAATAAACCCTTGAGGATCTATTTGGGTAGGTGGAATCACTGACAACATTTGAAGATGTGGAGAAGTTGCATGTTCTTATCTCAAGTCGAGGGAAGGAAAAAAATAAAAAAGAAGAGTTCAAGAGTACTAAGATGGAGATGTACTAAGAATAGGAAGACAATGAGAAAATTGAAGTTGATTTGTAAGTTTTGAAGAGGAAGCATCCATTACAATTATCTTTCAAAGTTTCTAACAGAGTCATATGGCAAAAGGTCATGAAGATAGTGGATAATAATTGGGATCACATGGAGTTGATTCAAGAGAAGATAGGAGTCGTGTGAATGGCACGTACAGAAATGAATGCAATTAGGACCATTATTGGTGACTTCCCTACCAAGGTGAGAGTGACCATAAATATCCTTAACCATCTGCAAAGGAGGAGGTCATGAAGGAAAAAACTCACAGAGCTGAGTGGGTTGTGAGGGTCAAACAGATGAAGATGAAAGAAAAAAGGTAACATTGGTAGAAAAGAAGGAAAACACATTATCAAATGAAGTACAAGGTTTTAAAGATAGATTTGAAGTGTTATATAAGAGGAAATTCCCCCTATTCTTTGATGGAAATGGGGATTTATATTCCAATGACTCCCCCACGAAGAGCCTTAACCACATTAAGGAAGATCAAATAGGCTTTAGGGGTAAGGACCGCCAACTATAGGGAAAAGATATTGTAAATTTCTATCGAGACTATTTTGAAGCTTTTTTCATGTTAAGGATCATATCCAAAGAGAAAGGTAAAGTGGATTATGAAATAGTCATTATTTTAGAAGGGGCAATTTTATATTCATAGTTGTGCAACATCCCCTTGGGAAAACAATGCAAAGGTATGATGGATTTGTATAAATTGGAAATTTAGAGGGGATGTGCACGAGTGCCATAGGTGCCACTCACGGAGGTAGGCCCAATTTCCACACCTCTATAGCAATAGTAGGCATGACATCAATGATCAACACTAGCATCAACACGACCAAGGATAGTACCATTACAAACCCATCTAAGGTAGTGCATAGACTATCCAATGCCCAAGTAAGAGAGAGAATAACACTTAACACACAAGCAAGAGAGAAAAGGAAAATCCACTATAGCTAAATCAAATGGGGCACACCCTATAGCTGGCATTATTTTCTAGCTATTTGTATGTGAAGTTAGTTGCAAGACAACTATCATTTTTGTAAAATATTCCTAGTGGTTTATGAAGACCACTTGTGCTTTAGGGCTAGGGTCTCGAGTCTTGAGTGCCTATATATGGGCTTCATTTTGATATCATGAGAGAGATTTTTTTTGGTATAGGGGAAACTCTATCAATTGTTTTGTAAAATTGATTGGGAATTTTGAAGCTATCTAAAGAGGAATTTTGAAGTTCGTTGGGTTGTCTCATATTCCCCATATAATTCTATGACCCCACCTTGTAACTTGTGTTTTGAACAATATTAATACAACTATAGAGAATTTTCATGGTAGATTCATGTTGTAAACTTGATTTTGTGTGGAATGTGTTTATAATTAAAGAAATTAAAGGAAACTCGAAATCAATATGATTGTTTTATTTAAATATTACAGAATTTACCATGATTGTTGAAGGAGCATCTTTGTTGTTTTTATGAAATTTTAAATGGTCTTCGTGGAAAATACAAAATTCAAATTACTATGTTTTCTTATAGCCTAATTCTTAATTGCTCATTTTAGTTTTAAGATTTTCTCTCCATTCGCCCCTATTTTAACCATTTTTATTTCTTCATGTCAAACACAAGGCACATGGATGGTCTAACTGAAAACTAGTGCAAATCATGGCCAACAAAATCATTTTGAATTGTTGGTATTTTCGCTTATCTATATCCTCACGTGAAATCAAAATTTAAAACATAAACTGAAAACTTCATTTGGATGGAATTTATTGATCGTATCTTGTTTTTTCTTATGAAAACCTATGTGGAAGCTGAGAGGCATGAAATGTTCATATTTAAAATGTGTAGCAAATACAAGTTGAATTATGAATAAGTTTACATTGTATTCCCAACAAAAGTTGAAATTCTAAATAGAAATATAATCTAATATAAATGGCCGGAAATGGTTCTTTATGTTTCTTTACTTTTGTATCAAAACTCTATGAAGGAAAGTAGAGTGCATGAAATATATATTTGGAGTTTTCACTGAAAAGAATAACATAATTTGAAGGAAAATTTACACAGTCATTTAGAAGAACAACATTCATAATGAACACAAATAATAACTTATTTAATTTGTTGCAACTTGTCCATTACATTTTATTTTCTTGTTGAAAATTCACAACAAGAAATCAAACCAATGAATGAACACTTAAAACCTAAGATCCAAAATACATGTTAAGAAAACTTACGTTATCTACATAAAAAAATTCGACAAAAAAGAAAAAAACATGAACAACGAATTAAATTCAAATTCAGATGTTCTTATGCTCTTCACTATAGCACAACATCATGTGACTTTGGGGCCTGAACAAACATTCTCCCAAAAATCAATATATTTTGCTGGGAAATGGTGGATGGGAAGATCCTAATGATAGATAACCTTAGCAATTGTAGCAAGAAAGACTAAATTTGAATGGGGTGGGTTAGAGAAAGAACCATAGCATTTTGGGAGCAATGAGGGTGATGTTGCACTACCAATGCCTACCTCTGCATTTGTGGGTTGAGGCATGCAAAACAACAGTTTTTTTGCAGAACTGAAGTCCTCATCGAATTCTTGGCATCATTACAACAGAGGAGGCTTTCTCGGGAAGAAAGTGAGATGTGACACACTTCAAGATTTTTGGAGCATCTGTTTACTGCCATGTCTCCAAAGAATCAAGGAATAAGATTTAGTCGACCACAGAATTGGGGGTATTGGTGGGTTACAAAGAAACTCCTAACAACTAACATGTCTACTTTCCATCACTCATAATGATAATTTTGAGAAGGGATGTAAAGTTTGGTGAGGAGAAAGCTATGTGGTGCTCCCTTGATAGGGAGCTTTAGATCCCACCAAAAGATGATATTTTAGCTCCAAAAGAGGAACCTTAGGAAGTTGTAGAGCAACCAAAAATTGTGGAGTAGAGAGTGGAGACATTCACTAAAGCAAAACTGACAGAGAAGGCAGAAAATGAACTAAGGAAGTTAATAGACTTGTGCAAGATGCAAGGGAGAATATGGGATATCCTTCAAATTTTCATAAGCAAAGGTGGTCACCTGAGAGGTACAATGGCTACCTGGCTCTTATGAATGAGCTTATATAGATTGAGCCATCCTATTTTGAGGAAGAAATAGAGAAACCTATATGGGTTGATGTAAGGGTGGAGGAATACAAATCCATTGCAACAAAAAGCTACAATTTCTATCACTCCCTTGCTACAATGGAGTCTTTCTTGCTACAATTTCTATCACTCCCTGTTAGCAAGAAAAGGATTTTTCTATTTGATTCAAAGCTCAAATATTTTCAAGGTAAATTTGAGACTCATTGGCTTGGGCCATATGACTTGATTGAATTTTTTGTTAGCAATGGAGCAGTAAGAATAAAAAAAAATGATGAGCATCAAACTCCTCTCCTTGTGAATGGTCACAGATTGAAGATCTATCATATGCCAATCTCAAAGGAGGAGTTTATCAAAATATTTCAAGATAACTCTGCAATGAGGCTAGTGAAGAAGAATCATTCTTCTCCACCAGCCTAGTCTTTGTTTTTTCATCATCATCTAAAAAAAAATTGTATAAGCTTGAAAACCAATCACTGATTGGCATTCTTATATAGAAGTACAGCAAAAATCAGAAGATCTAATGCCTATATTTTCCAAAATTATTTTAAAAAACAAATTATTATATATTATATAATATATATATATATATATATATTATATTTAATTATATATATATATATAACCTAAACATGAATAATGTCTAGTTTGGTTTGTTTGTTTTCTTGGGATGTTTTTAACCAAAAAAAGAAGTCTGTGGTAATTGATAGATCTTGAGTTAAAGAAATATGTAGGCTAATTTAATTCTCCCCTTTAAATAGATTGTATTTCATATGATTACTATGGGTTCTCTAATATTATATTGGATAAATAAATAAAATGAAGAAAATAATAAAATTGTTAATTAAGATAAAATTTATGTAATTAAAGTAAATATCCAGTGAAGTTAATCGTGTTTTTTGAGCTCCATGTTTATGAGCACTGCATGGTATTGAGCCATGGTATTTATGTTGAATATAACATATTTAAATGGTAAAATTAAATCACCCAAAATTAAGAGGGTCAAATCTCTAGAAATGCAGATATTTCTTACAATGAAAAAAGAGATTAGATATTTTTTGAACTTTTAGTAATTTAATTTCTAAAAATACAAAGCTCTTTTAAAAAAAAAAGAAAAAGAGATCTCTTTTGAATTTGTATTTTGTTTTGACAAATATAATATGAAAATCTGCAGGGCAGAAAAGAAAAGAGAATGCACCGGAGTTAGTGATGTGTGCGTGATAGAATGACCTGAAAAGTACAGACACAGTCGCCAATCTTTCAGTGATCTTGCCGTTATTATCTTCACTCAATTTGATAGATTTGTACTGATGATACGCTTCAGTGTCTGGGAAAGATGATAGATTTGTATTGACGATAACGCTTCGGTGTCCTGGAAAACTAAGGAGGCACTTTGCATAACCCTTTAAAGCATGGCATTCTACCAATGATACCGGCGTGAATAAAACTGCCTTTCAAACAGGCTTCGTTCGGGCTCTCATTTTTGGTTTTGTTCCTGAACTCTTACTGAACGATCTGGAATAAGATCTACAGGTATTTGTAATAAATTTTCGGTTCACTTTTATTAAATATAAAAATTTTAATAAAAATCTCAATGACTTCTATACTGTAACAGAGTTCTATACTGTAACAGAGTCCTCTATGATGAAGTGGAAAGAGAAGTATGTAGGTTTCTTAAACCAAAATGCGAAACACAACTAAATCCTCAAACTCATAAAATAAGCAAATATAGTATCTTCCTTCCCTCCTTGAATGTGGAACTGAGTTTTGCAAATATTGTAACAGTATTTTTAACATCTGATTTGCACGTTTCAGAAGAGTTCAATTTTCTTCGGAATAGTTAATCTTTCAAATGTGTTTCTTAATGAACAGAAGTTTTGTCTATATCTCCACCATCGTCATTACCATTATTGGTCTGGTGCTGCCTTGCATGAACACCTAATTGATCTACTGAAACCCTAACCTGCTTAATTATTGTTGTAGGAATGATATTTAATGTTAGATCATATGGAGTATGACCTCGTCGTTGTACATGTCCTGGAATTTGATTTTCTTGCCGTAATCATGGCTGGGAATGTTAATGGTCCTTTGCATCTGGAGTTTTCTAAGCTTGAGGATGGCACTGTCGTATTCCCTTGCAGCCTCTTCTTCGCTATAAAATGTGGTCAACCAAACATTTTTTTGGGTTACGGGAATCGTAGTTCCCCATTTAGGGTTACTCCAGGAAAAATCTCCTCTGTAAGAGAATTGTGAGGCGCTCATCTTGGCATAAATAGCATTATGTAGCTGTTTATTGGAGTAACTGTAAATAAAATTTGGTTGGGTAGATTTGATAGTGAAGATTGTTGGAACTACTACACCTACATGCAGACTCTCAGTTAGAGCATTGGATTGCATGCAAGTGGACTCTTAGTTAGAGCATGCGACTACATGCAACTACTACACATCTACATGCGGACTCTTAGTTAGAGCATGGGATTGCATTCAAGATTTCTCTTGCATGATTTACTCCTTGATTTTCTCCTGCTTTAACTCCGCAACTGACTAGTTATCTCCAGAACTTGTTGTAGGTGTTGAGTGTTCTCATTGATCACCACTATAGTGCATTACCTTGGGATCTTCACCCAGTAATGCTATACCATGAGCATTGTAAATAGTTTCTAATGAATCATTCTTTTCTTCTTTCGATTTTCTTTTAGTGTTTTTGCTTTGCAAAGCTGTGTGTTCAACCTTAACTAGCTAGATTCATCTGTGCAGGTTTTCTAACACATTTACATGGTATCAGAGCCCACAGGTTGCTAGATAAAAGGCGCACCAGTACTTTATTTTGCAGATATTACAGCTCGGAGATCGAAGATTGACAGAAAAATGGAGTTTCCCAAAGCATCGATCCTAACACCGTACAACTATCACGAATGGAAGGACCAAATGGCTCGATACCTTCGTCAAAAAGGGTTGTACAGGATTACCATGGCTATAGAAGTGGAACCCACTTCAGCCATAGAGAAATCCAAGTACCTCAACCGTATGGATGAGGCCCATGGATCCATATGCATGTGCATCTCTCCAGATTTGCAGTTTCATCTAGCTGCTTGGAATACTCCCAATGAGATTTGGAAAAAGGTCGAAGATCTCTACGGGAAATAGGATGAGATGAAAGGACATATGCTCGAAGTGGATCCATGGAACTATGATAGAATTCAAGACTTCTTCACCAAATATAATGATCTATTGCTACAATTCAAGGGTTGTGGAATTGACAAATCCAAGGAGGAGAGGCGCAAAATTCTCTCTATTATGTCAAAGCTCAGATTGGAATACTCCGTCTTTGTGTCTACTTTTCATTGAGTAAGGCTCGCAACAGGTAAATCCTACACTATGCCTTCTCTCAAAGAATTTATGGAGTCCCTTATTTTTGAGCAAGATAAACTCATTGGCATGGGGAAAATCAAACATCCAAAAGCGCATGCACTTGCTGTGCATGATAGCAGCCACAATAAACATCACGGATCTGATTCAAGTCAGAAAAATCAGCAGCAAAAAGACAAGGGAAAAGCACATTGCCATCCAAAGAAGGAAGGGTACACCAAGCCCTTCAATGACTCCTCCGGCTCGAGGAATGAGAAAGGGAAGAAAGGAAACAAATGCACCTACTGTCAAAGAGGGTTCCATCCAGAATCCTCTTGCATGAAGAAACAAATTGACCAAATGGCAGAAATCCTTCAGAAGCACAACCTTGGGGATCACATCCCTCAAGGAGCCAAGAATAAAACTGAGGATCCGCCACACGGGAGAGGTAATAATTTTCATGCTTTTGTTGCAATTAATTCTTCTCCTCATGCATGGATTATAGATTCTGGTGCATCACATCATATGGCTGCTGCAAAGGAAGTCTATTTCTCTTTGGATGCATGCAAAGGACCTCCCATCCTCATGGGAGATGACTCACCTATTGAGGTCACTGGAAAAGGTAGAGTGGAACTTTTACATGGAAGCTTTGAAGATGTGCTTCATGTTCCAAAAATTTCGGTAAATGTGCTTTTAGTTTATCAGATCACTCATTCCGGCACTGGAAAGAGAGTGGAATTCACTCCAGATCCAGTAAACATATATGATCTACATAGCAGCGCCAAAATTGAAATTGGTGAGGTAAACAATGGAGCCAGACTGTATACATTTTCTGAATTTATTGAATCTGAATCCTCCTTATTGCTTACACATGCTAATGATAGTAGTAGGCTTTGGCACGAAAGGTTTAGTCACTTAAATTATAGGTATATGCAGTAGCTAAACAATAATGAGATGGTGGAAGGCTTGCCAAATATCAGTTTCTCCAAAGGAGTTTGTGAAGGATGTGTTCTTGGCAAACATCCCAGAGAAAAGTTTGACACCGGCAAGACTCACAGAGCATCCTCTCCTCTAGATATGATCCATAGTGATCTCATGGGGCCCTTTCCTCATCCTTCCATCAACAAAGCAGGGTATGTGCTTACATTTATTGATGATTTCTCACGGTATACTTGGGTGTATCTTCTCAGGAACAAATCTGAAGTTTTTGAGCACTTTGAAGATTTCAAAGCACTAGTTGAGACACAGTTAGAGAGAAAGATCAAAGCCCTTCGTACAGAAAATGGGGGGAATATGTTAACAAAACACTTCGGAACCTTTGCCTTCAGTCTAGCATACAGTTGCAGTACACAGTTCCATACACTTTGCAACAGAACGGAGTTGCTGAGAGAAAGAACCGATCTCTCAAAGAGATGGCTTCCTGCATGCTGCATGCTAAGTCATTGCCTCATAAGCTATGGGCCGAAGCACTTAATTGTGCTAACTACATCCAAAACAAATCTCCTCATAGGTCTATCAAGGATCAGACCCCCTTTGAGGCTTGGAGCGGCACTAAACCAGAGATCACTCACCTCCGTGTTTTCGACTCTCGAGCATGGGCCCGGATGCCCTCTGAAAAGAGGAAAGATCTTGATCCACAGAGCATCATTGAGTGCATCTTTGTTGGATACCCTGATGGTGTGAAGGGATATCGACTCCTCATTCCCTCTATGGACAAGCTCATCATTGAGCGAAGTGTCAAATTTGAGGAAAGTCTTTCGCATGCACCTCAGTCACCGCATGCAGACACTTTTTATCTACCTCATGTCCGAGATGATGACTCAGTGCACTCAGTGCAGATACAGATCATGCAGATGCTGAGGAAGAGCATGCAGATGCAGAGACAGAGTCTTCAGATACAAATCTAGTGCATGCAAATGATGATCCACATCCAAGCCCAGATCGGGCTTCCAGCAGTGAATCATATTCCCCTGTCATAAATCAAAGAACAAGGAG
>APFE030992133.1:0-10162 GCA_000404065.3 Pinus taeda | reverse complement strand
AATGCCGAGCGAAGCGAGGTATGCATATAAGCATCATAAATAAATGACTACCTGCAATTGATTGACGGAAGAGTTTTCCATGGATGGTACCAGTAGTTTTAGATTTACCCAAAAAACATCATAGCTGGTTGATCAATAAAGAGCATGGCCCTGCGCCCAATACAGTACCAAACATACTCGAAAGTTTGCAACACCCTACAAAGGGGAATTTCCTTCCTCTCTTCTTTACGAGCAACCATTAGTGGAAGTGCCTTCATCTTCTGTGGACTTGGTTTGTGTTTATTTCTCATTCTGAGATAAAGGCTAACATATAAGTTATTTAGTATAAAAATATTAAAAAAAATACAATAAAATCTGCTTGACAAACTGTTTAGTTAAATAGGTCTTTGGTCGGAAATCCAACTCGGGATTCAGGGGAGAAAATATTTCCCTGGCCTGTGCACAAAATCATATATATATACATATATGTAGCCATATAATTACTATTCTTTAATAATTAATGTGAATATCATTGATCTGTTAGTCGTTTGTTTTTCCTAGTGAAGCTCGTTTGTTTTTGCTAGTGAAGCTCCTTTCCTCTCTTTTAATGATTTCTTTCCATTTCGTCTGGAGCCTAACAGACTGCTCCTTTTTCAATGATTATTAAAAATATTTTTTAATATTAAATTTTATATATAAATGTTTATAATGAAATATTTGTTTAAAAGAATAATGACTATTTATAAAAATAATAATAATCTTTTAAATACTAATGTAAAAATTATTGAAAACATTATTCATGATAAAAAAAAATATTTTAATCATGTAAAAATGATTGAAAACATTATTCCTCATTAAAAAATCTTTTAAATTTGCACGCGAAATATTGTATTCTCTTTATATTGGATTTAAAATGAGAATAATATTTTTATTTAAAATAAACACATGTATAAATATAATTTAATAAATTAAATATGGCATGTCACTTAATTTAACAATTGTATGCTCAGGTGCTTGAATGATGTCTAAGTGAAAATCAGGTAGGTCCTAAACGATTTTCACTGGCTACTACATGCTTGAATTTGATGGATTCCATGGGAAACATAAAGTGTCGGCCACAATGAAATCGAATGAATTTGAGGATCTGTATTCTAAGGTTTCAGAGTTTTGTTTGTGTGGAGCGTTTAATTCCCACTTACCAGGTTAGAATATATAAGGGGATTCAATTTTTGGTTTTCAGCTCTTACCTCCAAGATAGCCCATAGGCTCCTTCATATTTGCGAGGTTTGTATTATTTCCCGGTCAATAGTGCTGCTGTAGTTCAAATTTTCCCATTTGGGCTGTAGTTCAATTTTTTTTGTAATGTTCAATATTGTCATGGCATTTTCTTGAAATATTACTATTTCATCAATAGATACCTGTAATTCTTGAAATTACGGACGGGCACTGATTGTGTGAATAATAACCTGTAATACATTTGCTCTGTGAGCAAGATATTCGGTGTATATATGTTGTGTATCTAGAAGGCCGAATGCACACACACCATAGCTGTTTTCAAAAACTACATTTATTCGGTGAAGATACTATTTCTATTATGATTTCTCCTACGGACTGTCCTCACTGCCTTGGTGATACTCTTTATATTATGACTTCTCTTACCTACTGTCCTCACTGCCTTGGTGATACTATTTATATTATGATTTCTATAATCGATGGGGGAGAGCACTACCTTGGTCATCCTTGCTCTATGCCATTTCTGTTTGTGAAGATTTGTCCATTTCTATAATAGCTACCTACCCACGGAGTGGTCATCCCTGCTATATGGAATTTCATTTCAGTCAGGATTTTTCATATTCGAATTATTTAGTTCTTCGTTCAGGCGAGGACCGTTTGAATTTAATACCCTGAACTTGATGGGTATATTTAGATGCACGATTTAGTCTATTATATATTACAGAGACAGGCCCCTGTAATATACCTGTAGGTTGGCATTTGAAGGGGAATGAGTCGTCGTCATTAAGGAGGATTGTAGATGGTTGGTGCTTAATATTTATTTTAACTGCTTATATCATCATCGTTCATATTCATGTGCATGTAAGTGGAACGTTCCTCTGTTTTCCCTTGACTTCACTGTAAACGGTTCAACATTCCTCTGTTTTCCCTTGACTTCAACATTCCTCTGTTTTCCCTTGACTTTACTGTAGAGGGTTCATATGCACATGAGAGTGTCTCCTTTATTATTGAGGAACAAAAAGGCTTCACTGATTAGATTGAAAATATGCATCAACAACCAAGAAACTGTTTCTAACATGGATTGGGAAGCCTTTTATTTTTGCCAAAATCCCTGCTAAACGCACTGCTCGCCCAAAAACCATTTGAGAAATATTTGACCAATTTCACTCGCAAGAAAGAGGGACAAGTGGAGCGCAGTCCCAAAACAACATGGTAGTATTTACTTAATTAGGATAGATAATATGGAAGTATTTAGGACAGATAATATGCAATAGTACCAAGAATTTCCGAAATAAACATGTATTTTATTATTATATATTTTATAAAGATAGATATATTTACTAAAAATCTCGGTAATGATTTAGAATTTCGAAAATGAATAGTTATTATTATGATTGTTTACTCACTATTTTATTTTCTATTTCAATTTGAAAAATATATAACATTTAGTTGTTGAGAATTTTATTTACTCAATGAAATTTTATTAATAAAAGCATATGTTTCCTTATTTATTTTAGATATATAAAGGTTAAATTTAATTCTTATTATATTGAATTTGCAAATTATATCATATTTTTATCACTTTACAAAATAATATTTTATCCATAGTTTTTTCCTTAATATTTGTCATGCATTATGGGTTTATTATTATATATATTATAGATTTTCTTTATGAATGACACTTTTAATTGTGTTAGTGGTTATTATGAAAGGTTTATAGACTAACAATATCATTTCAATGTTGTATGTTGCAGAAAATTTATCAATACCAAAGTTGCTCCTGAGTGAGTGGAAGATATTATCTATTTTTATGTTTTGTACTGTTGTAATTAAAAGAAAATATTTATTTTTTTGTTTAGATGGGCCCATCAAAGAATGTACATGAACACCAACTATCATTAATAAAACGAGTATGTTTTTTTCTGTGTGGAGGGGAATTCAACCCCTCCAAGAGGCTCTTAGGAAGGTTAAATGGTAACCCTCCTTTGAGTTGTGTTCCTTGTGCTTACGGTTTTCATGATCTTTAGTTTATAGTAACTCCAATATGCACAAATGCAAATATTATCATTTTATTATAATAATAATAATAATTTATAAACATGTTTTAAACATCTTCCTAACATACACACAAATCACAAAATCACTTTTATTCACATAAATCATTTAACATTGTTTCAATGTTTTAAACATCTTCCCCACATACACACAAATGACAAAACCACTCATATTCACATAAATCATTTAACATTTTTACAATGTTTTAAACATCTTCCCAACATGCACACAAACTCATAAATCACTCTTATTCACATAAATTATATAACAATTATAACCTTTTTTTATTTTTGGGGTTTTGATTTTGATTTGTTTTTTTTTCTCTTTCTTGCTTATTTAATTATATATTTTTACAATAACTATGTTATTAGGATATTATACATCCATTTATCCTTCTTTTTCATATCTATCTAAATAGTAAGATTAAGTCTTAACATGATATTGAATATTTATTACAACATTTACAACTAACTACTATCATACTCTTTTAGAGTTGTGTGTATAATATTTAAATTTATTTATTTGTATAGATTTACTATATCTAAATGTTTGTGTATTGGTTGTATTATTTATATACAATAAATATATGCTTATTTTTATATATATAAGAATGTATTTGGGTTATAATGTATGCTTTGGATTCTTTATTTTGTATGTATATGAATATATTGTTTTCAGAATTGAGATAGTGTTTTATTAGTTGCATTTAGATAGTTAGAATTTATTTGTTAAGGTTTTTATGTATCAATGAATATGATAACTACTTCTATATGATGTGTGTGAATGTATTATTGAGAGTGTTTGCATTATTTGCATGTACTTTTTTGGAGTGTTTATTCTTCTATGTTTATGAATGTCTCATTTTGCATGCTTTTGAGTATTTTTTCATTGTTTATTTGTCGTGTATTGTTTGAGTATATGCCTTGAGTATTAGAGTGGTGGTTTCATTGTTTATATGTATATAAGTGTATTTTTTTCAATAGTTGATTGTATTATCATGAGCGTTTTAAATATTCCCTCATTGTTTACATGTATATGTATGAATGTATTCTTTGCTATAATTGTGTGTATATTATTTACTTGTATTCTTTGTATGTATATGAATCTATTCTTTGCTGTGTGTGTATGTATCTTGTTTATTTGTATTCTTTTTTATGTGTATGAATATATTCTTTAAGCATATATGAATTTATTCTTTGCTACATTTGTGTGTGTCTTGTTTACTTGTATTCTTTGTATGTGTGTGAATATGTCCTTGATGTGTGTATGAATTTATTCTTTGCTACATTTGTATGTGTCTTGTTTAATTGTATTCTTTGTGTGTATGAATATATTCTTTGCTACACTTGTATGTGTCTTGCATAATTGTATTATTTCATATATGAATCTATTCTTTGCTACATTTTTGTGTCTTGTTTACTTGTATTCTTTGTATGTGTATGAATATGTCCTTGATGTGTGTATGAATCTATTTTTTGCTACATTTGTGTGTGTCTTGTTTGCTTCTATTCTTTGTATGTGTATGAATATGTCCTTGATGTGTGTATGAACCTATTCTTTGCTACATTTGTGTGTGTCTTGTTTACTTGTATTCTTTGTATGTGTATGAATATGTTCTTGATGTGTGTATGAATCTATTATTTTCTACATCTGTGTGTGCCTTGTTTACTTGTATTCTTTGTATGTGTATGAATGTGTCCTTGATGTGCGTATGATTCTATTCGTTGCTACATCTGCGTGTGTCTTGTTTACTTGTATTCTTTGTATGCGTATGAATATGTCCTTGATGTGTGTATGAATCTATTCTTTGCTACATGTGTGTGTGTCATGTTTACTTGTATTCTTTGTATGTGTATGAATATGTCCTTGATGTGTGTATGAATCTATTCTTTGCTACATTTGTGTGTGTCTTGTTTGCTTGTATTCTTTGTATGTGTATGAATATGTCCTTGATGTGTGTATGAATCTATTCTTTGCTACATTTGTGTGTGTCTTGTTTGCTTCTGTTCTTTGTATGTGTATGAATATGTCCTTGATGTGTGTATGAACCTATTCTTTGCTACATTTGTGTGTGTCTTGTTTACTTGTATTCTTTGTATGTGTATGAATATGTTCTTGATGTGTGTATGAATCTATTATTTGCTACATCTGTGTGTGTCTTGTTTACTTGTATTCTTTGTATGTGTATGAATATGTCCTTGATGTGCATATGATTCTATTCTTTGCTACATCTGTGTGTGTCTTGTTTACTTGTATTCTTTGTATGCGTATGAATATGTCCTTGATGTGTGTATAAATCTATTCTTTGCTACATTTGTGTGTGTCTTGTTTGCTTGTATTCTTTGTATGTGTATGAATATGTCCTTGATGTGTGTATGAATCTATTCTTTGCTACATTTGTGTGTGTTTTGTTTACTTGTATTCTTTGTGTTTATGAAAATATTCTTTGCTACACTTGTATGTGATAGTTGACAAACCGACCTAATGATAATATTTTGTGAAAGTAAACTATCTAATATTATAAGAGGTATATTACATGAAAAGAGAACATTAGTTAATGTAATGTCACCATCATAAAAAAATTCCTTATTTCACTTACAACCGCATAAAAGGGAGTTAATGTACTTTTCTGAGCTGGTCTACCATACCCCTTTGTTTGGTTTTTACGCAGCTCTAGTGATTACCATTATTACAGCGACATTGATGTCAAAATGAACATTTTTCGGCAAAATTTCAAAGGGTTGTTTACCGGTGTGTGAACCACTTTGGTCTCATTTATTTTTAACTGATTTCACTCCACTTCCATCACGTGGAAAACCATGCCAGATAAGGGTGTTGTTAACTTGGCCTACATTGTCATGTACATGGCTTGGGTGGATCGTCTGGCCTCACCAGCTCCACTCGGGAACCCCACCCAGATCCACGATGCAGTTCACCTCTGGCGATCCGACGGTGGTGCCTATCTCGGGGTTTCATCATCCTTGAATTGCACTGGGATGGACCTCATTTGGCTATGCTGCCCTTCCATGAACCAACTCTGATGCGATCATTCCATCAACATCTCTGCTCTTGGGTTATGCTGAAAATTCCTTGGATGATGGTTCCTCTGGTCCATTGTCATGGTCTAGTGATGGTCTAAATTATTTACAAGTAAATTGTTCCCTTTGTCGTCAGTTGTTCATCCTTTTCTCTTGTTTTCTTTCCTTAATACTTACTGCTGAAGGCTTTCATAACTTCTAGAAGCTCTAACCAGCTTCTTATGAAACTGAACTTGCACTCAGGTTGCTGGGTTCGGCTTTGGCTCAACTAGCTTGGAATACACCGCAGCTACAGTGACGAACTTCACCTACTACAAGTAAGCGCTTACCCTAGCCGGAAAATGGCAGCTTAAGGCACGGATAAGGCTCAAGCTACTATGTGATGTTTTTCCCCATAAACAATTTCTTAATTTAGAAAAAGGTTTAGGGTTTTAAGGGTTTTTAGCGAGTTGTAATATTTATGGGCACGAGGTTGCCTAAGATTGGATTAATCTTTCTGAGCATACCCCTGTTCTGAACCGAGTAGTTATCTCACAGTTCTATTTTGTATCTATTAAGCTTTATCAGATTTGAGACTCGCTATAGTGCTATTTGATATGGATGCTCTCGCACGCAGCTAAGGACCTTGTTCACTTAAACTAGCTTCTTTTCCTGTTATGTACATTTAGAGTTCTAGTTTTTTGGACATTTGTTAGTCTTCTGGAAAAACATATGATGTAGAAGACCCTGTCCCTCATTATACTGGTATGAGCAGTAAGTCGGTATTGGCACTAAGTTCAAAGGACTATTTTCATTGTAAATGTCTATGAATTTCTTTTAAGTTTGAATTGTGGCCTCGACCAACACTAAACTCTGTTCTTTAGAGATAGCTTGAATGTTTGATATAAAGTTCTTTTCTATATCTGCAAAAGAGAATATGGTCTATCTCTTACAGTGTGTTTGTTTGTTGAACTTACGGGGTCTGCTACACAGAGGCATTATAACTTGTTTCCCTCAATAAACCTAGATTTCTTTCGTGATTTTGTTCTTTATTGCTAACTCCAAGTTTTTATGCCAAGAGGGTTTCCTTTCTAGCAAGACTGGTTATGGTCGCGAGGTTCTCCTGTTGAGCCCCCCTGTCCTCAGGGACTACGGGTCTCGTATTCAGTTTGAACGCTTACCCTTGGCCTTAGCGACCCCTATCATGCTTGCCTAGTCTTTTAATCTATTTGGAATCGTGATTATTGTCTCATGCTTATTCATGTGTTCATGCATTCATCAGAACTTTAATACTTGCATCAAAGAAAATGATTTCACATTTCGATATATGTTTTGGGAACTGTTAGAAGTTCTGGGTTCTGGAATTGTCTTCACAGGTTCTGATATTTACAAATAGGTTAGACCTGGTAACATGTATTTGTTTGCCTCATGAGAGCTCTATTTGTCTTTCCCATGTGCGTTGGTACTATGAAAGTCTTTATTTCTCTCTTTCTGGATCCAAGGGTTTCAACCGCTAGAGAATATTATAGGGTTTTAATCAAACTTGCTATGCTGGTTGGTCTACGCATTGCACAGTACTTACTTATTTTATTTATCAGGGTAACCTTGGTGGCTGTATGCATCCCCTTTGTTTTTCTAAGGTTTCTTTATCTTCTTTCGTTCTATGTTTTCTTGAAAACTGGTTATCATATAAATTATATATCTCTTCATGCCTATTTCATTTGACAACCCTTAATAAATATTTTCAAGCATGTTAAGTTTTTAATATGAGGAAATAAAAGAACTACCTAACAGAGACAGATACTGTGAAGTCCCAAGTTTGAACTCTTTTCAAAAGAAGAAACATACAGCTACTTCTACCAGATAACACTTAATACAGAGAACCACCTGTCCTCCCTATTTTTGTCTCCTTTCTGACTATTTTAAGAAATTGTAAACTACAGAAAGTAAACATTCTTTTTCTTTTGGTTCAAGTTACGACCACATAGTTGAGTCTCCTTCTGTAAGAGCACTTCTTTTCTCTGTTTCTAGATATGGTCACCACTGCTCTCTGTAGCTAGTCATCCACCCGACCTTGAGATTGTCTTTCGAGAGCAGTCTCCGCGCTAGCTAGCTCAAAGACTATCGACTTTGTTGATTACATGCGCTCTGCACCCTTACCATCTGGTCCTCACCATACTTGGTAATACCCTTAGCCTTTTTCCTTCTGCCTGTCATCTACAACACAACCTCCTTTTCCCTCTTCCCCCTCCTTTTCTTGGAAACCTTTCCAAGGTGGGGGGAAGGGCGGTTAGGGTTTGCAATTGTTTTTTTTATCCATGTCTTAACTTCTCTCCACATAAGTTACATGATATCCCTCTTACTAGGAAATCATTTTTTTTTTAAATTCCATTTACTAAAAAAAAAATAAGTTTATACAACAGATAATATTCTTGTTTTTTTTAACTATGGTAAATAAAATATTTACAATAAATCTAGGGATATGATAGTTAAATAGAACCTAAAATAGTGGAAAAAACAACTTAATGATAATATTTTTGTGAAAATAAACTATTTAATATTATAAAAGGTATATTACATTAAAACATAAATAAGAGTAAGTAAAAATACAAACTATTGTATTCCAAAACATCCATTCACATTCATCTTGATTTAATATTCAAATTATAATGATATTTTTACCTCAGAAAATTTAGAATCTAATAATCTCTTTCAAAATCTACAAATCAATAAATTATTAAATAAAAAACCATTTCAAAATACTAATCTTACACTAAATAAAAAAATAAAATAAATTCTTTAAAAATAAAATCTTTCTTTGAAACTAAAATCAGTTTCACAAATTTAAATTCATAAAAAAAAGATACACATATTCAATTTTGATTCCCCTGATATCATCCTAATTAAATTTAAATAACGTAAACACATAATGGCAATGATACTGATCATTCATTCATGAAATTAAAATCACTTTCACAACTTTAAATTCATAAAAAATAAATACATAGATTTAATTTTGATTCCTCCTAATATCATTATAATTAAATTCAAATAGAATAAGCACGTATGGGCAAAGACACTGATCATTCGTTCAAAATGAGATGATAATGAAGCGGAGGAAAACGGTTATCTGGTTGTGAATAAGAAATTCGACTCAATGGCACCTACCACAATGTGAGGCATTCCAAAGAAAGAAAAAAAGCAAACATCCATTTCAATTTACAAGAAAGCAAAAAGCAACCATTCTTGCTTGGCTGCAGCATTTATTTTTGTTTGATTCCATTTCGTTTTTTCCATCCTTTCTTCATGCTTCCTTTTTGTTATTTCCGTGCTATGATCTCTTAGTATTGGTTCGTAACACTATGATTGCGTTGCTGTATTTGTGCGGTGCACCGAATTTGGTTTTTCATTTTTTTCTTATTTTCGTATATTGATTGGTTTTGAATGCATGATCATCCCATGATCATCCCATTTTTCTAGTTTCATGTTAAAATTGATTTTGGTTTTGCTGTCAAAAAATATGCTATATTAAATTGAGAAATTGATGGTCAAAATTTGTCATATGATTTTGTAATATTTTATTTGAGGAAGTGAAAATGTTCCTATATATTGAGAGATAATTCAGGTGTCAAATATCCATGTTTATTAATAATCTTTTTAATTTATTCACAAATTTGTGTTTTATAGAGAAGGGTTAGAAATTTTAAATTACTATGTTGCATCCATGCTTATTAATAATCTTCTTAACTTATTCACACATTTGTCTTTTATAGAGAAGTGTTAGAATTTTTAAATTACTACACCTAAATATTATTAAATTTCTTTTTTTTTTAAATACTATTAAATTTCATTTTTTTTTTCTTTCACACATTTACATT
>APFE030992113.1:0-19074 GCA_000404065.3 Pinus taeda | reverse complement strand
TTTTCAATTCAAATCTGTTTAGCCATCGGTATAAGCAATCTACTGTATGATTTGTATTAAAAAACACGCAATAACCCAAGACATCCCTTGCACTTGTATTTTCAAATTTCAAGTAGCTACATCAAAACTAAAAAAAATAAAAAATAAATATAAGTACTGAGTACGCACATAAGTAAACCATTCCTGAGAACACTAATTGAAGTAGGGACTTGATCATGCTGCATTCGTTTGGATGATGCAATCTTGGTGATCCCCTCACTTTTTAGGTGAAACAAAGGTGTACAACCCATGAGTTAGTGTGCAGCTGAGAATTTTGATAAAAAGTATACAATCCGATCAGCTGTGGACCTCCGAAGCCATGGCGAGAAAGTGAGTGCCTAATAAGCATAGGGTTATGTTTAAGCCCTGAGCTTTGTTAGCTCAAAATACCAGAAAAGTACTTTTGAGAAAAAAATCAGCGTCCTCTGCATAAGTATCCATCTCAAACGATATTGAAAGCCCTCAACTTTACAGACAAAAGACATACTTATTGTAGCACCATCTTGAGAGTCATGAATTACTGCCTTCTGCACATAATATAATTATTTTAAACGATACATTTCCACCAAGGGTGGCCTCCTAACATAGATAAAACGGGCTGATGTCAATAGCCATCGCAGATTATTTTTTCTGACCCAACAAGATCAGTGCTCATTTCTACACCTCAAGTCACGGACACAATTTGAACACATTCTGCACAGCTTCATATACTGTAACTGTTGCCTTGGCAACTTTTGAAGCTAAACATTGTCCGGAACTGTCCGACATATTCAAAGAAGCTGTGCGCATTGATGACTGGGCCCGACTGTCAAATTTGAATCTATGCTACGCTCAGAGCCCTCTCACATTAACATTATACATGCCAAAAACCAGATCATGAACAAAACCACAGGAACTCTGTTGCGTAAAATATATTAGCATTCATTATGAGGTTGGCTTTACTTCCAGATAATGTTCTGAAATATTAAGGCTTTCTACATGGGCAGTTTATGAGAAATTCTCAAAAACTACAACGAATACCTAACTGGCTTCTCTATGCATTCTGATCTGTGTGCAAATCAGCCTCTGTTTTGACCTAAATTCAAACAAATGGGTTTAGATAACAAGGCTAATTCATGCGATTGACAGAGTCCTTCCAATCCTTCCAACTAATCCTTGCCTTTCATGCCTGTGAGATAAACTTGGCACTGGATCACGGCCTTGCTGACACGGAAACCCGGCATAACAGTAAAACCCACCTTAGGCCTCCCATCCAAAGCATCGTAACCAGACAACACTCCATGTACAACACTCTCCATATACACCACTGAAAAATCAGTCCCCCTACTAACCTGAAATATACTGACAACAGGGTCAAAGGAAAATGCCAATCTGTGCACAAGCCAGATTGCCTTGGTAAGCTTCAAGAAGGCTTCATAGAAGGCCGTTTTCGGATGTATGCCTTTGACAACATGGTCCCTTTGGTCCAGATTCCCAAAAAGGGATTCCTCCATCTTGGGATGCACAACCTGCAAATACTTCTTATGACAGAATTGCCCAAACAGGCAATCAGGGGGTGCCGAGGCTAAAAACGCAAAAGGGTCCTGAGATTTCAAGTCCTGGTACTCGGTAAAGCACTCAAGCCAGTGTTTTTCGGGATCTATGATTGAAGACAACCCTCCATTTATATAAAAATCCTCATTCTCAAAACCCCCAAACATTCCATAGGACTCAAAAGCGAATTTTTTGTGGGTTCTCTTAGCATACCTGATATCAGGATGGATTGAATTTGCAGCAGAATCCAAATCCCACTCTACAGACAGGAAGTAAACTCGGAGAGAATGAAAATACTGGCAAGCGATATGAATAGTAAAACCTCCTTCCAAGCGAAAAGGTTTGTCCGTGGCCAGTTTCAGATCAACTCGAAATGGCTGCAGGGACAAACTGAAAGCATAGGACCTAGGGTTCGTTACATGAACGCGGGGCATATATATTTTTATGCGGGTGCAGCGGCGATCTCCAAACATCTGGCCCAGTTGAACCATATGCACACATCTGTCCTGCATGTAGGACACTCAGAACACATCAAAAACTTAGGATAAACTACCCTGTGCTTAAAATGTTCACTTCGGAATGTCTTGAACCCTGCGAAGCCGGCAATAAGACCCTCAACTTTGTTGCCGAATCAAAAATTAGATAATAACTTTTATATTATTTGTTAATATAAAAACTTAGGTTAAAATCGTGATGCACATCAATACTCTCGGTCAAACACAAGATTAATACCCCGGTCAACGCCGGATCGAACGCTAATAGTCCCAGGTAGGGACTAATAAGGCAACCAATATTTATTGTGTTATTGAAATATTAATATGCCGGGTTGTATATGTCTATGATTGAATTTAAGTATATTATCTAGCGGTAGACATTAATAAGTTATATGGTGATATCCTCTAAGAAATGCATAGGTCGATTTAAGGTTTCCATGCATAAATAGATTTAAAGTTTCAAGTTTTTAAATTTAAATATATTATTTAACATTTCCATTTATTAATAAGAAAGTTTTAAATTTAAATATATTATTTAAAGTTTCTCTTTATTAATAAGAAAGTTTTTAAATTAAAAATATTATAGTAATGCAAAATTTAAAAATAATTTTAGTAAAATACATATGAATTTTTGTTTATTTTCTGTAAAGTAAATAGTGACAATGTGTTTTGTTAAAATTATGGCTTAGACCAGAAAAATTTACTAGTGATTTTAGTGGCTTAAATATCCAATTATCTTAAAGCTCACATTATTTAACAAAACAAAATAATAAGTAAATATAAATTTTATAATTATCATAAAATAATAAATCATTCTAACTCATTCAAATGGAAAAGATGATTATGTAAAGTACAAATGTTAATACTATGATTAAATTGGATATTATTAATGGTGTTAATGTAATTTTATCTACAAAATATATGTGGTTATTTAAAATTTAAATACATGACGTCTCGATGAAACCAAGATTGCACCTCGAATAGAAGAGAAGCATCCGTCGGGGCAAAGAAGATGTGATATTATAATAATAAGAAGTTGTATATTTGTTAATATTTGCTTTCCTATAATTTACTATTTAAAAAATTAAATCATTAAAAAATAATATAATATTATTAATTTATAAAATTAAAAATATATTATATATATTATTATATATATATATTAATATATATATATATAATTTTTAAAATTTTATAATTTGCTGATAAATATATTTTAAATGTATGTATCATAAATAATAAATATTGATTATTTAAACAATAATAAGAGTTAATGACAAATTTAAACAATAATTAAGAGTTAATGACAATTTTAGAGAAGTTATTTATAAGATATGTTGTTAACTATATTATAAATAAAAATTGTGTGGCCCTTTTATATAAGATAATTGAATACAAAAATTCTCTCCCTCAAAGATACTATTATTATTATTTATATATATCACAAGAAGATAGATTTATTGAAATCTAATTCATTTCATTTAGTTTCAAGGACACCAATCTTGTTAACTAGTTATTTTAAACAATACCTTCGTAGCTATTGTTCAAATATTGTGATAATCAATCTTATGATTACAATGAACCAATTCAGCTATATAAATTAAATAGTTGGTAAATGCTTAAAAACCCTTATTCCATAATACATTTCACATTGTTAAAAAAAATAGGCAGAAAACAAAATAAACATACAAGTTAACTAAATTATAAGTTAACTTTAAATTATTATTATTAATTATAAAAAGAATTAATATATAAATTAAGCATATATACATTTAATATATATAATGATGCTGTGGTCCTCCGCTAAGTTAATGATGTTGTGGACCTCACTCTATCCGCTAATATAATGATGTTGTGGTCCTCACTCTATCCGTTGGGAGAGTGTTGAGGAGGGTAAACATTTACTGACGCCTCAGTAAAAGTCCACAAGATATATGTAAACATTTATTTACACCTCAGTAAAAATCCATCATACATATTGTACCTCACCCCGTTGGTTCTTGTTGGCAAGATGAATTGATTTTAACATTTAATTATGTGTGTCTCACCCTCACCAGCGTTTGGTTATTATTGGCAACATGAATTCATTTTAACATGCGATTAATTATTATTTTATAAGGTTGTTGTATAAAATGTTCTATAAATTATTGCCAATTTTGTATATATAATTTTTTTAAATTTTCATATATATATATATATTCTCATTATTTTAACTCTTATATCTATATTTTGCAATATTTTTTTTATATCTTTTATTTAAATTTTAGGAAATAATTTTCTACTAGTGTAAATGTTTTTTTAATTATAATTTAGTAATAAATAATTAATTTTAAATTTAATTATAAATGTATTTCAAATGGTTTTTGTGAAGGTTATATTTTTTTCTAAAATGAATGTATATCTTATTTAACATTTCAAATATTAATATTTTAAAGTAAAGCTTTATATATATTATATTATATATATATATATATATTATATATATATAAATTGTGGAGTTTATAATATATATCATTTATATATATATATATAACCATGGAGATTTAGTTTCCACTTTATTATGGATATGCTTGATTTATATGACACACAAACCATAGGGTCTGCACTTAATTCTTAACACACTATATAAATTAAATTGAAATTCACACAATATCAAATGCACATAAAAACTCACAAACAATTAATTCCTAAATAAAACAGGGGAACTATTGTTCTCACATTATTCTCTCTAACTCATTTACACACATTTACATGCCTAATGGGCTCACCTAGATTTATACAAGTGGACATGAACCCAAAAAAGGTTCTAGATCCTAAACTAACTCCCACAATATCTTTCATGATCCATAAATATCTCACTTAATCCCTTATCCCTAGATAATATCCAACTAACCCACAATTCTCTCAAGTCTTCCAAAATACTCTCCATTCTTATTCTATTTACAAATATTCTCATTCTCACACAATTCTCTTAAAACCATAGGAAAATACATTAAATAATTAAATATTTACTTGGGAAACTAACTCCTTTAGTAAACATTCAACCCTAGGTTAAATGCACCAGCACCACTATAAAATAACATTTCTTACAATACCACTGGCCAATACCATGCTTTATCAATACCACATGCCCAAAAAACCATAACCCAATTCATATGACATTTTGTTGTAATTAATCAATTTAATTAAAAGAGCAAAATGGCATAACTAATTTGAAGAAAAATTTTAACTTTTGATTTGTGTATACAACTAAAAATGTCTTAGAAAATTTTGTGAAGGTTAAAACTCTCCCATCCACTAAATAATTATTGATAATTAAATTAAAATTCTGAAATCCCTATTTCAAAATAAATATGTTTATTGGGTAAATATATTTATTAAAAAAATTTATTTACTATTAAAATTTATTTTACAATATAATTAGATAAATTTAAAATTAACCAAAAATAAATAAATATGAATGAACTTATTTTGAAAAATTTAATAAAATAATTATTATTTTATATATTTAAATCCAATTCTCCACTAATAATGCGTTGCATTTTTATATTATTTAAAAAATATATTTTATTTTTCCATTCTATTTATTTCTCCAATTTTTTTTATTTGCCGTTCTTCGTTTCTAAACAAATTTCATAAATACATCCTCACTTTTGTTTTTTTTTTTTTTAAATAAATTATTTAACCTGTAAACTTTAGTCGTGTATGGAATATAATAAGAGAAAAGTAACTTTAGTTTGAATTTTCAAGATTATTTGATGCAGCGTCTCTCGGAAGGAATATGATAGGGCCTCTTTGTTTAAATTACATCACAGAAATTTAAATTAATTAAAATTTTTAAATGAATAGTTTATATTGAAAATTTATTAAATAATTTTATATCAAATTAATTATTTAAATATTATCCGTAATAGTTTTGATTAAAGCTTCCAATGTAGAATTCTAAAAAATAATCTTTATATTTAAAATTTATTAAATTTATATTAAATAAATCATTTAAAGATTATTCACAATAGTTTTAATTAAAGCTTCCGATGCAGAATTCTAAAAAAATAATCCTTAGTTGTTTTGTTTTATTTTGCTAATTGTTTTTCTCCCATAAATTGTTTCTAGCCAAGGTCAACCAACCGTTCAGTCGCTCAGCCATCTGGTCCGCAAGGACAACCCTCGGTTGTACAAGGACAACCTAACACCCAGCAAACTCAACCTTCTGGGCAAGTGGGTCCATCCCAAACTCAACCAGGGCAACCTTCCGGCCAGGTGGCCCAAACTCAATCTTCTCAAGGACATCTTTCTGGGCCTGCTCAACCGAGCATGCAGATGGTGGTTGCTTCTAAAGCTCAACCCGGTTTTCAGCCCCAGACTCAAACTGGTCTCCAGATGCAAGGTGGGTTTCAATCCCAACCTTCTTACCAAGCGCATCCTGGTCCCCAGGCTCAGTATGGAGCCCAACAACCGTATGGTTACCAGCAACCCCAGGGGCAAGCTCAGTTTGCCCTGTATCAAAATTATCAACAGATGCAGTTCGCTCCTTATCAAAATTACCAGCAACAGTATGTTGTTCCTGCAGTTCAGGTTGGTAATCAATGGGGTGCTAGGGGGCAGATCCAGGGTCAACCGTCCGGTTATGGCTATAACCCCTATGGACAGAGTCCCTACAGACAGAACCCTTATGGGCCTGGTCCGTCCGGACAAAATCAATGGGGGCAACCAGCAGCTGGTTGGAACTCTGGTACTACCTCGTATCCACAACTGCAGATGTCCTTCAATCCTCAGCTACCATTCTTAGCAACGTTGGAACTGCCAGATGTATCTAAATTAACTAATGATCCTATCTTGCATAATCCATTCTGGCCACCGGTTCCAACCAAGATACCCGACAATTGTCCCAAATTTGACGGCAAAGGTGGAGAAGATCCTCAAGCCCATGTTATGACTTACCACCTTTGGTGTTCGTCAAATTCATGGCTTGACGATTCAATCCGGCTCCGCCTTTTCCAAAGGACTCTCACCGGCTCGGCGGCTAAGTGGTACATTGAGTTGACTCGTGCGTCCTTTCAAGATTTCAATTCATTGGCAATGACATTCCTAACTCTTTTTCAGTTACCCATTCCATATGAGACGGGAACGCATCTCCTTACGTCTCTCAAATAGGACACAGCCACGCACATCTCCGATCATATACATGAATGGAGACGGCATCGTCGGTTGATCAAGTTCTGGATTCCTGATCAACTCCTAACCGATTGGTTCACGACCTCCTTTGTCCCTAAAATCGCACGGGACATTGCTATGGGAGCTTGTGTAACTGAAGAGCAAGCTATCACGTGTGCTCAGTACCTTGACTTAGTTTATTCTTAGTCAGGTACCTTATATGAGTATTTGCCTGATGCCCTGAGACACGGTACGTCCAAAGCTCTGCCAAAGCCATCTTTTGACGATGTCATTGGCTCTGTAAATCCGTCGTCGAAGAAATCATCCTCGAACGCTGGGAAGCAAAAATCGAATGCTTCAAATGAAAAAACTTCTCAGAGTGTGTCTAATTCCGGAAGTACTTCTGAGGTCAACGCCATCCAGTCCACCATGGCGGATAAAGCCTCGAAAGGAAAGAAAAAGGGGAAAGCGAAGAACAAATCTGAGCAACGTAAACAGGACTCCTCCAAATCTCCACCCGAGGAGGGAGCCAAACGTAAACCAAAGTATCCTTGTCTTATCTGTGACGAGGATCACTATACCAAAGACTGCCCAAGGCGGTCCGAAGTTAGTCGTTTATTGAAAGGTGCTCCTGGGATTCCTGTGGTTCTGAAAGAACCTTTCCCCTCACAGCAAACCCAAATAGTGGCTGATCCATCCTCGTCTTCTTATCCCTTTGGTTCCCAGGTGTTCATGGATAGAACCATTCCCGTTCATATAATGACTCGAGCAAAGGAATATCCATCATCCGCCGGGAAGGAGCCTGAGGTCCCCTCAAGCGCTCCTCCGTCCAGTTCTGGTCCGCTCCACATCGAGAGACCTAGCACTGAGACGCCCATCCGACCCCCTCCTAAAGGTGTACTCCGGAGATCATCTTACAACACAAATGCTCGTGCTGCCCAGCACTATAGCATCGTTGAGGACTTAGCTCAGGCTTCGTCAGCTATGTCCGCTTTAAAAGTTCTCTGAAGCTGCCCCCCCAGAGGAAGTCCTGGCTATCGGCCATCGGTGGCATCGACCCGGCCGACTCGGATTTGATCACATTTGATCTCGAGAGCCATGTCCCAAGACTGCCTCATCAGATTTCCTTCCTCATTCAAGTCATCATCAATTCGAAAACGATTCATCGTACAGTTATTGATGAAGGCGCGTCAACTTGCATTATGTCTGTTGCTTGTTGGAAAGCGATCGGGTCTCCGACTTTGAGTTAGTCTCCCACGACACTGGAAGCCTTTGATGGGAGAGAATCTCGCCCCTACGGTATCCTTCAACGATTGCCAATTACTTTGGAAGGGAAGACCGTTGAAGTGGTAGTTGAGGTCGTTGATGCAAATCTTACTTACAGCCTCCTTTTGGGCCAGAGCTGGACATATGCCATGCGTACCGTGGCTTCATCCCTCTTTCGTGTCATTCTTTTCCCTCATCAGGGGAAAATTGTCACGGTAGACCAGCTTGCCTTCTTCGCTTCTTCTTCCGAAGGCAATGTGCCTTTTGTGGAGCATACCTCCATTCCCTTAGAGAGCGTGGGAGCTGAGCTCTTCAAAGACCCTACCCTCATGGGTGTCTTTTCACTCCCACCTCTGAACCTTGCTTCGCTTGGTTTGGTTTCTACTCGTTCCAGTTCCCCATTGCACACTGTCTCTACCTTCGGCCCCTCTGCACAAGGGGGCATTGATCCTCTTGCTTGTAACCCTCGCTCGGCCGAGGGGCATGGACAGATCATCGGTGCCGTTGATCATTTTACAAAACAGGCCGAGACGACGCCTACTGATGAAAAGTGGTATGGGTATAAGCCCAAAACACCTTTACTTATAAAAATCTCAACACACAAAGCCTCTATCGGAGGTGCATAAGGCATGAAACCTAAAAAAAACACAATAGACTTTCTTTAGAGTCGCCACCCTTTAATCAGCTCAGCGCTTTTATCGCCCACCGGAAGCCATCACCGAATGCTTTAATCACTGTGGCGTTGATTAATACATATATTAATACATACATTATCACCTCACACATATTAATACATGTGAAACATTATCACCCCACTCCTCCAAACGCCCGGATCTCAACCATTATATATCCGCCCTTTATGCATATTGCAGATTCAGATCTTTTCGACCTGGAAGGCCGTAGAAATTGCGCTACATAACAAGTCGGTTCAGAACTTTTAGCTCATTATTGAGTTGGATTGCTTTTGCATCCTTCAAAATTCCAGTTCGAGTCTTAGGCCCCTTGTTATCAAGCATAACAGATAGCACACATTATCTGCGTATTACACATCGCTGTCTTGAGATTGGTAATCGCTGGTGATACTCATGTGAACCGTAAGAGAAGTTGAAGCGGCAACGTTCATCCCAAATGTTCGATTCCTCCAAACAGCTCCCGGTGCCGAGCTTGATCACTCTATATAATATCAATAATTCTATCACTTTTCATACAATCCTCATATGCTTAAGCAAATACAATTGTGGCAGAGGTTTTTGGTTTTTTTAAAGCAAGGCGCTCTCGGAGCGCCATATGGTAACAAATGAACCAAACAGACATGTGCGCAGAACTAAATAGCTATGATTAAAGCCAGTGATACATAATCGAAAGGGAATGGACTCCAATGATCAGCGTGAGACCAGTAAAATGCTTCCACGCTGTCAATACACAGGAAAATGGATTATACAATCATATTATCCGAAAATCATTGAGCTAAAAACGCCGGAGAAGATTTTCATAATGATACTTCTAGCACGCTCCTCCCTCCCTACTGAGAGCTTAGCTGCCTTCTTATTTATGTATAATAATGGATATGCTTTACATAATGATTGAAACATAAAAGCTTCTACATGCAATGTATCCACCTAACAAAAGCATTTTGAGGCTTTTCCCATCTTTTTCTTGTTCTAAAATAGAAAATATTCCTTATCCCTTATTGCTTTTACGCCTAAAGCACTCCCTATTTCCTATTTTCTTATTTATTTACTATGGAAACATCTAATTAATCACACTGACTTGTAACTTAGGAAAATAATTCTAGAATCCTTGACCCCCTACGACTATTATTTACAATAATTGCTCTTGGGCTGAATGCTCCCGCATCAGACTCCCAAGGTAGAAAAATTTCATGATCTCCTGATCATGTGGTTTGTGGTCTTGATCTTCCTGGATCCCATACTTTGTTCTGCAACCGTCCAAATGCTTTATTCCTTTGGTCCCGCTGCATTTATGTTGTCTTTTCCTCCATTTTCTTCTTCCTGTCAGTCAGGTTCAAGTTCTGATCGATCTTGCTTGCTGCTATTTCTATTTTCCTCCATTTAGATTGCTGCATCATCAGCTGCCATATTTCTTCAATTTCTATGTCCAGCTTACTATTGTTGTTCCCAATTTCCGTTAATTCAGCTGCTACCATAGATGTTGCCGCCATAGATGTTGCTACCTCCCAAGCTTCCTGTCCCTCTGCAACATACTTTGGCTCATCACCTGTAAACACAATCAAATTGTTAGCATTAAAATCACAAGACCCACTGGTCTTATTTTTTGATTCAGTCACCAACTTTTCTCTCTGCAGCTTCAAGTCTTTTTCAGGACTCAAAAAATTTTCGCAGGCTTTCTCCTCAGCTTTCTCTTGCAATATTTCATCATGCTGATTTGTATTCACCCTGAGACTGTCAGCTAGTCTCGCCTTCTTACCATCTTCTGCTTCCTGACTGTCCTTCATAAAAACTTCCCTGCCTTGTTTCCTCAGCAAATTAACCTGTGCATAAGTCCTCTGTCTCTCTAGTTCTCTTCTCTGAAGATCTAATTTTCTATACAATTCAACAACTTCATTAGGAGTAGATATTGGAAACTTCACACGAATTTCTATACCTTCAACCACTTTTGACCAATCATCAGCTGGTCCTTCTTTCTCTGCATCAACATTCGGATTAGATTCCTTCTTCATGACAATATCAACCAATTGTCTTTCACCTGCAAACATACACAAATTATCAGATTTAAAACCATGTGACCCTTTTGTCTTACTTGAAGTTTCAATCTTCAGGTCTTCATCTTCGCTATCTTTCAGAAATTCTCCTTGTTCCATTTCAAATTCCTCTTGACTCATCTTCTTGCCATTTATCTTGGCATCCTCTTTCTTATGTCCTCTACTGTGGCTTTTTCCTGAACCTATGCTATGACTATTAGTAGTCATCTTCTTCTCTTCTTTCTTCATGAGCTCCTTTGCAACAAGCCTCTCCAACAGCTAGTCCTCCTGGCTGCAATCTTACCTCACTAAGCTCTCCTCAGTCTTTTGGTAAGCACGGGTCCTCCGTCTCGAACCTCTTCCTGAGCAACACCTTTGCTCCTTCTAGGCCTCTGCAATCTCCCACTCTCTCCTGAGAACACTTCAGTTGTCGTCTCTATCCAATTCCTTATTGGATTCTTCAGGTTCAATGCCACTCCTCTGCAACCATAAACTTCAATTCATAAATTTCAAGTCAAAAAAATCATCTCACCTTTAAGATCTTGCAGGATCTTGTCTGCCATCCTGTTCACTTGCAATTGTGTATGCTGCATATCAGATTTAAAATCTTATCTTCATCATTCATCACACATTCAAAAATACATTTCATTTCAACAAACCTTCTTGCATTCATTCATCCACCGCATGTAATTAATTTAACTTAAAAAAAAACTTGAATCATCAAACAAAGTTATTCCAGCTCTAATACCAACTTCCGCTGCTCCGGAACCCTTCTCTCCGCAGGAAACTTTCCCTGCTCTGATACCACTTGATGAAAAGTGGTCTGGGTATAAGCCCAAAACCCCTTTACTTATCAAAATCTCAACACACAAAGCCTCTATCGGAGGCGCATAAGGCATGAAACCTAAAAAACACACAATAGACTTTCTTTAGAATCGCCACCCTTTAATCAGCTCAGCGCTTTTATCGCCCACCGGAAGCCATCACCGAATGCTTTAATCACTGTGGCGTTGATTAATACATATATTAATACATACATTATCCCCTCACATATATTAATACATGCGAAACATTATCACCCCACTCCTCCAAATGCCCGGATCTCAACCATTATATATCTGCCCTTTATGCATATCGCAGATTCGGATCTTTTCAACCTGGAAGGCCATAGAAATTGCGCTACATAACAAGTCGGTTCAGAACTTTTAGCTCATTATTGAGTTGGATTGCTTTTGCATCCTTCAAAATTCCAGTTCGAGTCTTAGGCCCCTTGTTATCAAGCATAACAGATAGCGCACATTATCTGCGTATTATACATCGCTGTCCTGAGATTGGTAATCGTTGGTGATACTCATGTGAACCGTGAGAGAAGTTTAAGCGGCAACGTTCATCCCAAATGTTCGATTCCTCCAGACAGCTGCCGGTGCCGAGCCTGATCACTCTATATAATATCAATAATTCTATCACTTGTCATACAATCCTCATACGCTTAAGCAAATACAATTGTGGCAGAGGTTTTTTGTTTTTTTAAAGCAAGCCGCTCTCGGAGCGCCATATGGTAACAAATGAACCAAACAGACATGCGCGCAGAACTAAATAGCTATGATTAAAGCCAGTGATACATAATCGAAAGGGAACAGACTCCAATGATTAGCGTGAGAACAGTAAAATGCTTCCACACTGTCAATACACAGGAAAATGCATTATACAATCATATTATCCGAAAATCATTGAGCTAAAAACGCCAGAGAAGATTTTCATAATGATACTTCTGGCACACTCCTCCCTCTCTGCTGAGAGCTTAGGTGCCTTCTTATTTATGTATAATAATGGATATGCTTTACATAATGATTGAAACATAAAGCTTCTACATGCAATGTATCCACCTAACAAAATCATTTTGAGGCTTTTCCCATCTTTTTCTTGTTCTAAAATAGAAAAGCTTCCTTATCCCTTATTGCTTTTACGCCTAAAGAACTCCCTATTTCCTATTTTCTTATTTATTTACTTTGGAAACATCTAATTAATCACACTGACTTGTAACTTAGGAAAATCATTCTAGAATTCTTGACCCCCTATGACTATTATTTACAATAATTGCTCTTGGGCTGAATGCTCCCGCATCACCTACACTATCTAGGCCGGTCACACAGCAGTGCAATAGGGTAAGTCGCGAAATGGGCTTGACTTGAACAAGTATTATGCGTGCACTTTACTTTTTGTACATACGTGTGCTTTCAGCAAGTGTGTTGTGTGTGCATGTTTTTGTCTTGGTGTGTCGACATGATCGCCGCTTATTTTGTCTTTTTGCTTCTTGGACAGATGTCTGGATCGCCTTACATTGGTTTGCGAGAATCTTCACAACTATTTGCGACTCCAGGGTTACAAAGCCCTCATGACACCTCAACGCCTTCTTCCATACATGGAACTAAACTCAATGCACAACTCTGTCTCCTCACAGCTCACCTGAGCTCTGATACCATTTCAGAGAACAAAATCCACGCAAAAACTTGATCGGTTCATTACTAATCATGGCAATTTATACACATTTCTAGCTACGGATGAACAATTATTGCGTCGGATTAGCCGACTATTGAACAGTGATCGGCGTCGTCTGAACAGTGAGTGTCACCATTCGTGATTAATACCTGACAGTCATGTCAGTAAAAGTTTTAATAGTAAGAAGGCTCATATCAAAGAAACTAAATTCCATTCTCGGTTTGGCTAATGCAAATTGCGATAAACATAAACCCTCGTTCATGAAACACCTTTACATAATATATTGAAGGTAAATACTCATTCAATACCAGTACAAGAGGTAAACCAAAGAAATAATAAAAGAAAGGGTAACCTTGGAGTTAAGTGTAGACGAATGCTCTATACATTTACAAACATATTAGGTGCAATAACTTAGAATTGTTTTACCCTAAAGTCAGGATTTCAGGAGAAATCAAAAGATCATTGCTACCAAGAATCCAAAAGGAACCCTATCCAGAAATATGAATAAGCACCAAATAACCATGTTATGCCTATGGCAGACCCTAACCCAACCCTATCCCAATACGTTTTGGGTATTAACAACCTTTATAAATATAAGTAATCTTAAAAAGGCTTGTAGCGGAAGCAATTAAAAGACTAGAACTCAGAGGCAGATCTTCGAAGTAAAGAGAAGAGTAATATGGTGAACCTGGAAGAGAAGACTAGTGCGCAAGGACATTATGCTAGATCTTTCCATCCCATAGACATAAGCCAAGCATATAAACAAGAAGGGGAGTGAAACCCTAAGCTGTGCCAGTGCTTGCATTTAAACAGGGAAGGAAATTAAACCCTTGAGAAACTTAAGTATTGTAAGAAAAGTGGCGAAAAACATATACGAGAAATCCTATAGTAGTTACCCGGAGGAGCCCGACACCAAGATTCTATGCTGTAAGCAAACCAAGAAATTGCTTATTAGTAGATGGGTCGCTACTAACCTTGTCTGGTAATAGCTTTGCAATTGAAATAAAGCCATCATAATAAAATTATTCTTCCTTACTTGGAAACAAAAAAAATTCTTTTGGGCCGAAAGGCACGAAGAGGCATGCTCACCATCACGATGATCGAACCTGCGTTTTCAGTGAAAGAAATTTAGTAACCATGAGGGATTTTTTGGAACTAAGCATAAAAAATGAAAGGCCGAGAATAAACTTTGGCTCACGTGAAGGAAAGGACGAGAGAGAGATTGCATACCGACGAGGGTTTGGTGCAGATCCCTCCCAACAAACAATGATGTGCAAATGACCAACGGAACAAAGAGAAAAACCAGGTAGTTACCCTTAACCAATTAAAGAAACAACATAGCGGTTGGATGTAAACCCTAACAAATCAACGGTGGGATCTCTTCTAGTTGTGTAATCGCCAGAATTTGAGAAAGTTTGATGAACCTGGGTGTGAGCATATATAGGTACCTCAGGCCGATCTATTGTCAGTGTGGTGCATAATTTGACACAACAAAAGCATGAATTTAATCAATGGTCTCTGCTTTCGCCAAGTCATCGCACATGCAGTGAGATATGAATCAACTCTTATATAAATATGTATATAAACTTTACATATACGAACCATGAACCATCCAAGTGGACTTTAGAACATAAAAACATTAGTCATTTACTCCATGTAATTATATAATAACGAAAGTGATTGTAATGAGTGTTACTCTATTTATTATCACAATGTAATGTTATAATAACCTTTTAATCCTATTTTTCCATGGTGCTGGCAATTCTTGTATAAAGCGAGTAAAATTTTTTAGCGTATAGTAGTGGCTGTTACATAATTAGATAGATAAACCTACATCAAATTCAAGGGAATGCTAAAGAAATTTTAGATTTCATATTTCTCCGATTGTAATCATGTTTCAAAAAGTTTTCCGGATGCATCACATAATGTTAGTTAGATAATCGACTTTTTGAACCCCCAACTGTGGTTCATCCCGAAGATGAACCAGATGTGGGGGTTCGAAACGTCGATTATATAAGTAATATTATGCGATGTATCCGGAAAACTATTTGAAATAAGATAAAGAAATTATCTCTACCACTATTGAAAATAATGAATGGTGGCAATAGTAACCTCCCTCATCGTCGTCGTTGTCAGATGCACTACTCCACCATAACCTTTTTTTACTATTCATAAATAGAGGAATGCACACATGCTTAGGAACAAGTGGGCATTATTAATGCATGCATATTCCATGAACATGCATGTATTATTTTGAAATTTGACAGGGGGAACTACTTGGCAAGTCTACATGGTAGTTTGGAGGCATGGGGCTAATTTAAAACTATTTGGCAAGTCTACATGGTATTTTGGAGAGCATGGTGCTAATTCAAAAAGAACGTGTGTGATTTTAAGAATGCATATGCATTATTCCATGAGTGCATGAGTGAGCTCCCACCCCCTTGCTCTCTGGTTGCCCCATTTTTTACATCTACTTTGTGCAAAGGCCCATATGTCAGTTAAACCATTACTTCTACTACTAGTGGTTTTCAAGAAAGAAAGGCCACATAATCTACTATTTCTACTGTGAATCCACAAATAATAGATCCTACACCTTCTTATCATCTAAGTCAAGATACTTCACCATTTGCGTGATACCAACATTCAATGTATCATTATTCTTATTGACATGGTTTTCGTTATAAATCACCAATTAATGAGCATAGACAAAGACATTTTGTATTGTTACTCATTACCATGGTTAATTGTGAATGGGTTGATGATTGTTCATGGTGGCATTTGCTCCCTTTATTGGTTTCACCTCATTAGGGGAATTTAGAAGTAGAAAATGAGCCTCTAGACAAAAAAGTATTAACAAAATCAACTTTAAAAGAAACACATTTTTCATGTATTTTCAACTTGTCCAATATGAAAATATGTAGAGTGAGTATTTAATTCTGCATCCAAGAAATATCTACTTGGCACTTGATTAAATATGTAAAGAAATAAATAGAAAATATAATTAATAAAAATTATTTCTCTTGTTTAAAAGAATTCATAAGTTTTATTTTACTATTAAAAAAAAAATTCAGTGTCAATTTAAAATTCCGTTATGATACAATAATCATTACTCATTTTCAATGATCAAGCTAATTATAATAATAATGTCTTATGACAACATCATGTTCATGTTGTTATATTGAGAAAAAATGCTTTTATAATAGAAAAAAGCGTTCATGTTCATGTTGTTATAAGAGAAAAATGTTTTCATAATAAAGGAAAAAATATTTATTATAATAATATTTGACAACTTCTTTTAATCCATCCTTAAAATATTTTTTTATTATCCTTCACAATTCACCCTTCGTGACATTTTCATCTAATCACTTTCAACCGTGCCATATATTATAATCATTATCCATTTTTTTAAATTATTTATTATTAAAAGCGTCATTTAACTCAACTCTTTTCTAATCCATACATAGAGCAAGTTGTTGGTTGCAATAAATGACTTTTTTCGCAATAACTTCCGTAGGAAAGACAGACCTTAATCCGGAATATCCGGGAGAGACACCTGAAGCATCTCAGGTGCTTCAACCCTCAATCCTGTTTGCGGTAGCTAGTGGTCCAATATGGTAGAATATTTTCTAACTTTCTTTCTGAAATAAAATAACAAACAATACGTGTCATTATAATCTCCGTTGGACTGGATCGAGAGTGGTGGATAGTGGTCCCATATGGTAGAATATTCTGACATAAAATAACAAATGATAACGTGTCATTATAAACTCCGTTGGGGGAGTAGTTGGCTCAAAAATTTGAATCCGACGATTAGACAAACTTTTACGCGCTTTTTCTGCATTTGGACGTTGTAAAAAGCTAGGCTGTGGCTTTACATTATGTTATGTTTCTTTGCCTGCGGAGGCCGTATCATTCTCTTCTCTTCTTTAATGTAGCTTGTCGGATTCTTTGCGTGATTTATGTGTTTGAGTTTGGTTTGCTTGCTTGTGTGTGGAAGTTAATGTATGCTGTGCTTGTGAGTTCTTGCGTTGTTGTCTCCGTTATGTATATGTTTTTATTTGTGAGTAATCGTTGCTGATGAAGAAGGGAAATGGTGGCGTCAATAATTAGTTTGCAGCTCGCAAGAAGATTGGTTGTGGATATCCCTTTCATTTAGTTTCAGGTATGTAAATTTTAATCTCAAATGAATTTTTAGTGTGGTCGGTTTAGCTACTTCTTTCTTGAAGTGTATTTCCTATGATTTGCTTTCCAATGGAACAATTTATTTCCTATGATTTGCTCTTGCTTTCCGATGGAACAATTTATTTTCGGATGAATATTTCTCAAGTTTTTTTTCGATGAGTGGCTAGGTTTACAAATTTATGAAAATATCTGCGTCTTCAAACAAATAGAATAGATTTATGAAATCATGTGCCTCTTCAAACAAATAGAATAGAATTGAAAGTTCAGGAACCTTTACAAACCAGCTTGGAGAAAGAATGTGAGGAATGTTTATTGATAGCATTGTCTTCAACAGGTAACTGGTACAGAAAACGTGCATGCAACTAATTTTTCATTTTAGGCTATTTTACTGATGCCTTTTTCACTTTCATATTGAAATTAATTAATCTAATTTTATCCTTTCACAGGGCCATTTTGGTTGAAAGTGGATCTGAAGAGCATTTTGCACATTTATGAATTCATGTCTCTTTTAATAGAGCTTGGAGTTGGGAATATATTGAGTGCATGTTGTCTGTTCTAATTTTATATATTGATTAAGTTATGGTTGCAAAATTAAAAGTAAAGACAAATTGGAAGTGTTTATTGAAAGCATTTTTTACTTAAATATTAGGCACACAATTTTCATTAACACAAAAATCAGTTTTCATTTCGAGGTTTCTTTTGATTTCATTTAATTCTATTTTGTACGCAGTAGTTTATGGCCATTTTTCTTCCGGCAAAAGAAGCTAAATGGAAAAGATGTGGCTCAGGGTCGCTGTAACTTGTAATTATTCTAATCCAGATCCTTTTCTTGAGTAGATCTTGTTTATTTGATAATGCAGCGGAATTTCACTTTATAGATTTTATCAAATTCGGAAAGATTTCATTTCTTTCCTGGAATGGAATGCTAGGGTTATCGTGTATCAAACTCATATTTATTTTAACGACGAGGATGATATTTGCTGGAACTGTATCTTTATCGTGAATTAAAATTATGATGAACTGCAAGTACTTTAAATATTCAGCGACTTCTTTCATGCTGGGATAGACATCTAAATCGTGTAGATTTTATGAAATTCCAAGAGATTCCATTTCTTTCCTGGAATGGAATGCTAGGGTTATCGACTGTAAAATTCAAATTTATTTTGATGATACAGCCGAAATTGT
>APFE030992111.1:0-16232 GCA_000404065.3 Pinus taeda | reverse complement strand
CCAAATGTAGGTTTTAACCCCATACAGAAATTACTTGCATACGAATTCTAAATCACAGGAAAAATAAAAATGCGAGAGCATAACACATAAAACACATATACACAGAGATTTCCCACTGGATCGCAAGACCGAGACTACCAGCTTGATTTTTCATTATGTTCCTTTCAATGTTACAATACATATTTATACATGCCGAAGCATCCAATACCATGGACCGAAACCATCGCGTCCAAAACTGTGGACCGAAAACCATAGGTAGGTTCGCCCAACCTAACAGGGAGGGGCAGTGGTTTGAGGGATTTCCTCAAGATTTATTGTTTCTGGAGGTGGATGTGAGGTTTTCCCTGCCTCCTTTTGCTGTAATGCTGCCTCTAATGTGGCCTCTGATTCCTCCAGCTTTTCCTGAGTTTGGAGGAGCTCTTTGTATAGTGTCATTAGTAGAGCAGTTGCATCCTTTTCCTGCCTTTGCTGGGCAACCTCTTCTGTTTGTGGGTGAAGAGTTGGTGGGATTTTTAACATCTTTTTTAATGCTGCCATATCAGCATCCCTTAGCTTCAGTATTTCCTGGACAGCTTTAACATCTTTTGGATCATGCCCAAGCTCTATTATAATTTCTTCTAGAGCTTTGATCCTATTGTCCTTAGCTTGAGAGGAAGCCCTTTCCAACTCAAGATGTGCAGCAGTGTTATTCAGGCTATTCTGCAGCCTGTAGTTGACCAGGGTCTTGTCAGCCAATGTGGCATAGACCATCTCACCTGTCTGTTTATGCAGCTCTATTTGATCCATTGGGTGGATGTCTTTTGATAGGACCTCCAAATTGGTCCTGATATAATCTGCAGCTGATTGTGGTTGCTGCACTGTTGGTGTAAAGTGGCTCATGATCATTTTCCCTTCATGTGCATCAAATGCAGACATGAGCCTTTGTTGGTTGGTAGGAGCCATGTTCAGCAGGTGATTGTAGAGTTGCAGCTTTATTGGTTCATTTATGTTCTTGATATCTCTGAATTGCTGCTTAATATTTTTTTCTCCTCCCCTCCTTCGTGCTGAGGAGCTCACCTCTCCTAATGCTGTCCTGTCTTGCTCTTGTTGTAAAGAGCTGGCTGAGGCCTCTATGCTGGGAAGGCCTGTTCCTGAAGTCTGCCCCATTGGCATCTCTTCTTCAGAGAAAGGATTTAATCTTTGCCTCTTCTCTGGTGATGCAGTAAGGGGGGTTTCCCTATCTCTTTTCCTGCTCACATCCTCCCTTTGAGGGGTTTGGAGGACAGATGAGTCAATTCTTGAGTCATGCCTTGGGGGTGCCATCTGTACTAGCTGCTGCTGGGTGGCCATTGGGGCCTCTGCTATTTCTTCCCCCTGCACTTGTAGGTCCTTTTGCGGTTGTTCCTGTTGGGTTGGCTGCACTTGACCCTGTTGTACCTGTGTCTCTTCCATATCCTTCTCCTTGCCTTTGCTCTGAGCCTGGCCTGTGGTTTGTACTGCCACTTGATGTGCTACAGATGATGAGGCAACTGCTCCTGCTAGAGGCTTTGGCAGAGTGGATACCTGTGGAGGAGATTCCAAGTCAGCAATTTTCAATAGATGCCTTCTAGCTCTTTCATTCAATTCTTCTTGAGTGATTGGTTCTTCCAATGTGTTCCTTCTCCATTTTGGTTGGTTGGCATGTCTTTCAATGTAGGGCATGCTCACATGTTCATAGCTAGAGAGCTTGTATTTTAGCCTTCTTAAGGATATGGTCATATTAGGGTCATAAGGCTTCCAAAGGAAGCTCTGTTTTAGGCCAAGGCATTCTAGTTTCCTGTCAGCTTCTTTCCAGCCTTCCCTTTTGTTCAAGACAAGGTGGCCCAATTGATTTTTTACTTTTAGCTGTGCCTTCTTGCCCTTGCTTGCAAAGTGCACCATATCAGCATTGCCAAATTGCCTGAAATATTCTAAGGCAAACAGTCTCATAGGCACATACTTGGGCAATCTTTATGGGCGTAACTCACACCCATATATTCTGATTACAGTATAGTGTTGGTAAAAGTACCAATCCCCTATGCTATATACCTTGGATAGCTGCAGAATCCTCTGCATCTCATCAATCAGTCTTGGAGGAGGTGAGCTTAAGAATAAAGACATGGCTTGATGGATGAAGAGGTCTATGAACTCATAGTATGTATATGGAGAGTAGGTGTTGAGGTGAAACACCGAGGTCCAGTACACCACTAACCTTGGATTGCCTGCTGCATAAGTTCTCTTAATCTCAAAGGAGAACTTCTCATGTTGGTAATACAGGATGAGGTGGTAGATGTAGGAGGTGTATCTGAACACCTTCTCTCTGGACAACTTCAAGAACTGCTCATGCATCTTATCTGAAATGTATGTAGCATAGTCATAACAGATTGGAGTCTTGCCAGGGGAAAACATTGTCATCATTACTAGTACAGTTTCCTCAATAAATTCCAGTGACTTGTACCCCAAAACGGAACTAATCATGTATGCAAGATCTACACCCAGTTGATTGAGGTAGCCATCAAAAAAGGGAGGGTGCAGCACTGTGTCAGAGTTTGTAATGAACAATTGGTTGAGCTTTAGGATCTGTGCATCTGTTAGTATCTTGGCTCCTTGGTTGATCAAGTCCATTAGAGACAAGGGGACCAATTTCTTCTGGGTCTTGAACTGCAGCATCTCTCTGATGGCCTCAAGGGTCATGTAGAATACCACTGCACCTGTAGGGTCAAGCACAACCCTCTGCATGGGGTCATAGCATACAGCACATAGATGAATCAGGTCAGGGAGCTGGTTGACCTGAGGGAGCTTGAATATTGGGAGGAAGGAACCCCAAATGCCTAGTATGTCTGTCCCATCCTTATGTCTGGCCTTAAGCTCATTTAGTAGATGAAGGTGGAACTTGCATTTCGATGAGGAGTCCTCTGAGATTTGGTAGTCTAGGTCTGCCAAATCCTACCACTCCAGCTCTCTCTGGGGGGCATTTAGGGGAGAAAAATTGAGGGCTACTGGTGCAACTGGAGTCTCCATGGTTGTTTGGATACTGATTGGTAAGTAAGTTGTTGTTTCTTGGGCCAGAAGAGCACTGCCTGAGCGAAGAGGCAAACTGAAAATGCAAGCTAATAGGGCAAGTCCACAACAGTTGAAATACTGTTTTGGTTCCTTGAGAAGGTAAGTGTAGTGCCTAACAGACCTTTCCTGGTGATTGAGTGCAGGTTATGGGTTCTAGTTCACGACCGCGCGAACGAAGAATGTGGGTTTTTCACTGAAATTGTAGTTTGAATGGCTCGGCTAGTGAAATTCGACCATCAATTTTCCAAGAGGGAGTTGGGTGTAAGTAGTTTTCCGGTGAATTTAGGCGTTTTCTGTGCTTAACGTACTTTTTAGCATTTACAAAGAAAACCAGGTTTCAGAGAGGTTTTCACGGACAAATACCTGGAAGATGGATTGCTTGGGTCGGAAAAGTAGGTGGGTACGCGCGCTCAAGCTCTCTGGTTGGTTTTGAGCAGGTTGGTGAGTTCTTCGTCGTAAAACGCACGCAGAGAGCGCAGAAGTGTTTTTGCCAAAAAGTGCAAAAAATGCGAAATTTTGACAAAATATGGCTTTTTCGGCTTATTGGCGCCCTTTTTTAAATGACGTCAGCAGGTGGGTCCGGGTTGGATGACGTCAGCATGACGTCATCAGGTGCCGTGGCGGCTTAAGACCGGTCCACGGGGGCGGTGAGGTGGCGAACAGGTGGACCAGTGGTGGGTGAGGCGCGCGGTCATGGCGCTGACACAGGCGGTACGAGGGCGCTGACAGAGGCGGACAAGTGGCGCAATATCTGGCTATATATTATACTGCGAGGAATCTGTCAGAGGGGCCTCCGATGGATTTTGGAGGCGACGCGTGGACCCCCCATGACTTCAGCGTCTGACAGATATCGGACGATATCTGTCGGACGTCGGGGCCGGTCCAATACGAGCGTCGATCGTTGGATTAACAGGGCTAGATCGGACGGTTATCGGGCCATGGACTTGCACGGAGGATACGGTCATTGGGCGGGTATTATAATAGTATTTTCCTTGGAATCTGCGCCCGGCGGGACCCTTTTCACTATTGATAAATTTCATGGTTTGCCATGTATTTCTTCATTAAATTATGCATAGTCGATGACTTTAGGAAAAAGGCGGAAAGCATGGTTTTTAATGAAATTTTCACAAAATCGCGAATTGGTTCAAGACTTAGGCAAAGAGGGTTTTTATAAGGTTTTTCGCATAAACGCGCAAATTGGTCCCATACTTAGGATAAAGCGAATTAGGTGGGTTTTTGCATATTTTTTGCCTTTGAGTGGGTATAAGAGTGAAAAAAGGGTTTTTCCAAGGTTTTTAGGACAAAAATGAAGGGTTGAATGGGCCAATGAGCGCTGGGGAGATAGGAGGTTAGGCTTGGGTTCTTGGGCTTAACCAGGTGTTAATCCAATTCCCTGGTAATGAACCATATGGCTATAATGCCAAGGAGGGGGTATTTATACATTGCTTAGGGTTTATACACCATGGTGTTATAGTAGTAGGGAAAGGGTAACATAGGGAGTTAAATAATACAAGTTAGAGGTCAATATGGAGGGGGAAGGTGAATGAAGAGTGATATCACTAAGTTTTCTTGGAAACAACTTAGTTCAAAGAGTAGATCAAAATGAAAAGAACTTTACACAAGAAATGTGGCTTCTAAAGGCCATAAGAACCAACAAAAAACCTTGAATCTCTCTTATAAACATATCTTGTGAAGGGAGGTTAGTAATGAGTGATGAATCAGGAAAAAGGGAAGTTAGACATGATTCGTTATGTTGTTTTCCTTGTATTTAACTGGAAAATTTTTAGTTTGAAAGGAACATCACTTCTGCAACCCCATCTACCTACCCAACTATTTTTCCTAGCATTTTTTGTTTCTTCTTGGAGGCTGCACTTGGACTTGCAAACCCTTTATGTGCCTTTTCTTTTCCATTGGCTTTTTGCTTTGATTTCATATCTAGCACTACCCTTATTTCTTTCAAGGCCCCAGATTAAGCAGTTGGGAACCTTAGTTTCTTTGCCTAACTACTGATCTGCCAAGATTAAACAGTTTGGACAGATTCCTTTCTCTATTCTACAACAAAAATTGAAACATGGCATGATCCAGATTATACTGTTGGATCATGCACCAAAACTTTAATAGGCATGAAGGCATGTACATACCTTTCCTTTCCTTGAAAATATGGGATCTTTGTAGCAGCAAAGAAGAGTGTATTTGGCACTTGAATTTGCCAATCATGAAATATGAAACCTATTGGTATAGGTATTCAATAGTGGCTCCACATGGGGATGGTTTTTCTTCTTGAAAGACCAAGAACAGCAGGTCAGTATGCCTTTGTCCTTTGGCTACTGTTTTCAAAACTTGGAGCTTTTTCATCCTTGAACCCTCAAAATGTAGACTGAACTATTTGTAATACTTGCTGCAGTCCAATCTTTTCCTGCTTCTGCAAGATTCTTGAAATCAATTTATTTACATACTTAGAGAAAACAATATATATAGCAAATTATGTACAAGGGCAACCATACTGCATTTATGGAAGGTAGTCAAAATAGTGTTTCAGCATCCTGCCATTGACAGGACCTTCATCCAAATCAGTTTCATCAATATTTTTAAGAAAGTAGGTGTTATTTCCTTGTACTGCTTGGATGAGAAATGGTCCTCTCCAAAGGGAATCAAACTTTCCATGCTTCCCTTTGTTTTCTCTCTTTGAATCCCACTTGAGAACTTTGTCACCCATGTTAAAATCCTCAGCCTTGGTCCTTCTGTCAAAAGCTTTCTTGAGCTTCTCTTGTAAGATTTGAACTCTGTTATAAACTTGGTCCCTGGTTTGCTGTAAACATATAATCTAATTTACCCTCCTTTGCATATCATTGGGCTCAACTTGACTTTCTAAGAGTAGCTTCATAACAGGGATCCCTAGTGATGAAGGAAATTTGGCTTCTAATCCATAGACTAACTCATATGGGCTGACCCCAATTGATATTTTGGTTGTTAATCTATCTGCCCATAAGGCATTGACAAGTTTCTTATGCCAATTCTTTTTTTTCTCTTCCAACACTTTCTTTATCATGTTTACCAGGCTTTTATTTGATGATTCTGCCAGGCCGTTTCCTTGGGGATAATATGCAGTGGAATGGCCCAAAGTAACGTGGAATTTGTGAAAGAAGCTGACCATCTTTTTAGATCTGAAAGCAGCAGCATTGTCTGTTATTATCTTATCAGGGCATCCAAATCTAGCAAGGATATTTGTCTCAAGAAACTGAATGATAGTGGAATAATTTGCTTGTCTGCATGGAATTGCCTCAATCCACTTTGTGAAGTAGTCTGTAGCTGTTAGGATCCATATATGTTGGCCTGAAGATGAGGGATTAATTTCTCCAATGAAATCCAAGCCCCATTGTTGAAATGGTCTCTCTGTTGCAATAGGCCTTAGAGGCAGTGGCAGTAATTGTCTCTTTCCTTCAAACACTTGACATTTGTGACATACAGTGGTGAATCTCTTGACATCAGAGAAAACAGTAGGCCAATAGTATCCAGCTCTTAGTATTTTATCCTCAGTGGACTTCCAATATAGATGCCCACCACAATCACCTGCATGAAATTCTTCCATGATCTTATTAGCTTCATTTTCAATCAAACAGTTTAATAAGATTCCCTCATGGTTTTTCCAAAACAGATTTCTTTCCATAACACAAAATTTTAAAGCTTTCATTTTTAAGAACCTACTTTTAGTTCTGGACAGCCCTGGGGGAGCACACAGGTTTTGTAACACATAACAAATATCAGAATACCAGGGGTTTTGTTCAAAGGCTACATTGATCTTTGGAGTCGCCAGCTCCAGTTCATTGTCCAGTTGGTTGATGTCTAGAGCTTGGAAATTTCTTTCAGACATTAATTTGGCCAAGCCCTGCCCTTTTATGAGTTTTGTAGGTTTTATTTCTATATCAAATTCCAGAATGTTTGCAATCCACTTTCCTCTTCTACCCTCCAAGTCCTCTTGAGTGAGTATATCTTTGACAATTGGGCTTGGCACATAGGCTATTATATGGGAGTATAGGATGTAAATCCTAAAGTCCTTAATAGCTTTAACCAAAGCATATGCTTGTTTTTCCATGATCTGGTACTTGAGGGGTGCATCTCTAAGAAAGCTTTACTAAAGAAAGCAATGGGTTTCTCATTCCCTTGGTCATCTTTCTGTAGTAAAACTGCAACAATTGTGTGTTGAGAAGTAAAGGAAAATATGATGAACTCTCTATCAAACTGAGGGTTGGTTAAGGCAGGGGTTTGAGTAAGGGAAAACTTGATGCCTTCAAACGCTTGATTTGCCTCTACTATCCACTTTACTTTTGAGTCCTTTTTGAGCATGTTATTTAACAATCTACTCAGCTCAGCCAGGTTTGGGATAAACCTTCTTAGAAAGTTGATTTTCCCCAAAAAGGCTTGTAATTCCTTTATATTCCTTGGATGGGGCATTTGTTGGATGGCCTGGATTCTGTCTGGGTAAATTCTGATGCCATCTTTGGAAATAATGTGACCCATCAGTTTTCCTTCCTCTAGACCAAACAAGGATTTTTTAGGGTTTAAGGAAATCCCATATTTCCTACAAGTTGTGAATATCTACCTTAGATGTTTCAAGTGGTCTTGGTCAGATTTAGAAAAAGGTGTGAGATCATCTAAATAAATGACAAGGAAGTCATGAATCTCTTTAGAAAAAGCAATATCCATTGCTCTCTGGAATGTAGCCCCTGCATTTTTCAACCCGAAAGGCATTTTAACATATTTAAAGGTTCCCCATGGGGTTGTAAATGTTGTTTTGTCCTGATCATCAAGGTGGACCAGGATCTGGTTAAAACCTGAGAACCCATCAAGCAAGGAAATTCTTGAGGCCCCAACTACTCTCTGCAGGATGTGATCCATCTTGGGTAAGGGGTAGTTGTCTTTTAATAATACTTGGTTGAGGTTTCTTAAATCAACACAAAGCCTAATTTCGCCAGTTTTCTTCCTTGTAGGGACTAAATTTGAAATCCAATCAGAGAATATGATTGGTGCTATAATGCCTGCTTTGAACATTTTTTGTACCTCTTGTTCCATTGCTGGGAGGAGCATAGGATTAATTCTCCTCAGTTTTTGTTTAAAGGGCTTCTGATTTGGCTTGAGTGGGATGGTGTGTTGTATTACAGAGGTGTCATAGGATTTTAGATCCTCATAACTCCATGCAAACACATCTTGAAACTCCTTAAACAGGTTAATGTATTTGGGCTTTTGGTCAGGAGGCAATGCAGCAGATAGTTTTATGATTTTGGGTTGTTCAACTGTCCCAATGTTATGCTCTTCTATGGTAGTGTTCAGGGGCTGCAGTTTTGGTTTATTGGGAACATCATTGGAGTCAAAAATGTCTTCCAACGGAGCCAAGCCTGTTGGAAGAAAGTTGTCCTTTAATTGTATCACCTCAGTTTCATACTCAACTATGTCCTCATATTTACCTTGTTGGATTTCTTGTATGTTGTGTTGGTTGAAGATTGTAGGATGTAGCATTTGGTTAGCTGTTTTGGGTGATATTGCTTGGTTATTGTGTCTTCCATGTATTTGTGGTTGATTTTCTGCTTCAATTATTTATGATTGACTTGTTGTCTCAGTGTCTATGTTTAGACCTGAAAACTCTTCTTGTAAAGTCAGAAAATTGTTTATTTGTGTGTCATTATCAAACACTTGCCAGTCCTTTATATTGTTTGGGACAGATGGTCTGTGTTTTACTTCAGCTGTAAAACAGTGATGGGGCTCAAACGGCAGCTTGCAGGTACTTGCAAATGTGGCTAGACTATGAGCATGAAGGTTCTGAGCCCTAGGAATTTTAGTAATCTGGAACTCAGTGAAGAACTCTAGTAGCTCAGTGGCAGCAGACCTATAATCAATCTTTTGTCATTGGTAACAAAATTGCCTTTCACTTGTTGAATAACTAGGTCTGAGTCTCCTAAGATCGACACTTTCATGGCTTGTAGGGAGTGTACTAACTTGAGGCCTAATAGGAGAGCTTCATATTCAGCCATGTTGTTGGTGCACCTGAAGTTCATTCTATTGGCTCGGCCTTCTGCATGGCTGTTTTGTTTATTATGGATCCAAACTCCAGCTCCTGCCCCTAACTTGTTAGCTGATCCATCAAATTCTAGGAACCACAAGATTTCATGTTCTAGGGGAGGTTGAGTAATATCTCTGTGGTCTGGACTTGTGAGTTGAAGTTTAGGTTGTTTATTTAGTTTGACTTCTGGGACAGTCTTCTTGTTTGGTGGGGTCAGTTTTGTTTCTAGAGGAACAATTTGTTTACTAGACTCCTGCTCTTGTTTAGGTGTCTTGGTTTCATTATCATTTGACTTGTCCTCCAGAATACTTCCATCTTTTGACTTAACTAATGTTTCTAAGTCAGGGTTTCCCTCATTGATATTCTGATCTATTTTGATTATTTGGATTTCTTCATTGTTTGTGTTACCTGTATTGTCATTGAACAAAATATATGAGTCTATGTCAGAATGGACAGCATATATGGGGAAGTTTTGAGGCTTTTCCTCAGTGTTGACCATGTACTTCATCAATGACTCTCTATACAATCTCTTGGGTTGACCAAAGACTGTGATTGTAGCGTATGACATGTCCAATTGAAGGGACCCTTGAAGTTTAGCCCCCCATGATCTTGATAATAACATCCCATACTTGGGTGGGATATCAGCAACCACAACATCCATCAAGATTGTTTTATTTGGGTATTGGACCAGGGATACACATAAGTCTTTTATTAGGCCTAGACATTTAACTTGGCTGGAATCAAATGAGAATAGGTCCTTATATGGCCTAGTAATATCTAAATTCAGCCTTTCCATGACCGATTTTGGCATCAGGTTATGAGATTCCCCTGAGTCAAACATTGCATTATGTAGTATCTTGTCATGTATATGCAAGCTGACATAGAATGGTAGTATCCCTGTGCCTGTTGTTTTTCCATCAACCTCTGGGCCAAATAGTAGTTCTGGGGTGTCATCCAACACATTTACATTGTCTTTGTTTTGAGTGAGTTGGAGGGACTTCTCAATCTGTTGTTTGTAGATGTCATTTTTGGCTAGCTCTGCAGAGGGATGGCTATTTTTAGTTTTCTGATTTCAGCTTCCAAGTCAAAGGGTTTTTCAGTTTGGCCTTGGTGTTGTGGGTGACCCCCTTTCTTTATTTGGTAAGGTTTCTTCTTGATTTTGGGGCTTGTTTTTTTCATTCGGCTCTTGGGGCCTTTTGCTTGGGTTGGGATGTATAGGTGATGTAGCTTGTGATTTTGTGTTTGTTCCGTAACTTCTTCAATGGTTGCTTCCTTTGTGAGTGCATTAGTTGTATTCTTTGGTTCTGTTACTATGGCAGTCTTGGGCTGTAGTCTCTCCTTGGTTTTTTCGGGCTGTGTTATGTTTACAGTCCTACTTCTTAGTTTGTATTGTTTATGGACTTCATAGACAGTTGTGACATAGCCTTGTTTGAAATCAAATGATTCACCCGACTTTGTTTGGAATTGTTTACTGTCTTCTTCTTCATGATCTTCTTGACTTAGGAAGATTTGGTGCTCATCATCAAGACCCATTAGGTGGATATGGGTATCATCCACTTGCTCCTCTGATGTGGATGTTTCAGCGTAGTTTTCTTGAAATGGAGGTCTTATTTCTGGATCATTATTAGCCTTACCCACATTAGGGTTCTGATTCCTCCTAAAGTTTGGATTCCTGTTGGAGTTGTTTGGTGATGCTTCCCATGAAGATTTCCTTTCCACAGATTCTACCCTGTCGCCCAACCTCTTCATACCAGAAATTATTGCATCTAATTTTTGGTCAAAGGCTGAGGGTTCCTCCTTAAAGGCAACTCTCTTTTCTAGTTTAGCCCTGTTCCTCTTAGCAATCAGGTTTGCCTCAACTGTTACAGCAACCTTCTAAGCTTCTTCAAGGGTTTGAGGGGCTCTTTCTTTTAGTTGGTAGGCCATGTCTGAGTCAAATCCATCTAGAAATTTATATAAGGCCAAGTCAGGGGGAGGTCTTAGGTTTTGAGGTATTGCATTATATACATTATTAAACCTAGCACAGTATTCCAGAACTGTCTCTTGAGGACCTCTTTTAATCATGTCATATTCACCAAGTATATGTAGAGGATCCTTGTTTTTCTCCCATCTGTTAGTGAAGGATTGGTAAAGCTCATCAGGGGTGTTGATGGTGTTTGCAGGAAGTGATCTGAACCAGGTTCTCACATCCCCTGTTAAGCTTTGGACAAATATTCTCATCCTCACAGTGTCATCATCTATCTCATAATTTTAAAAATGATCTTGCATTCTCTTAGCATGCTGAATAGCTGAATAGGGGCCAGTGGAGTCAAAATATGAGATTTTGGCCTGGTAATCTTGAGGTAAGGCCACAGGATTGGCAGGTAGTTGCAGAGGTGCATACCTCATAGCCATATTCACAAGATTTTGGGGGTTGATAAAGGCAACTGGGATAAAAGGAACAGTGGGTACTATAGGGGTAACAGGTATAGAGGGATTTAGAGTGCTGGTCAAGGGAATGTGTCTAGGGGAAGAAGATGTGGGTGGGGGGCTTTGAGATGTTGATGGAGAACTAGGGGAATTAGGGGTAGAACGGAATAGGACTTCGATAGGAGTGGAGATGGGGTTAGGGTGAACTGTCTCTGGACTAAGGTCAGCAAGTTTATCTTGTTTTTGCTAATTCTTGATTAGTTTGGGGATTGAATTAGGATTTTTGAAGACAGTAGGAGGGTTGGGGTCAGGATTAGCCCTAGTGTACCGAATATTCTTCTTGGGAGCCAGCTTCTGAGCTAGTCTTTTTTAAGTTTTTTGAAAGATTTGTATAGCAAGGACTGGACAGGAGTTTTGAAAGACTCTGTGTATTTATATTGGGTATAAAGGATATCTGAGTCAGCTCTACCTTAAGGTTGCAAATGTTTGTATAGGAGCAGTTTGAAGGTTTCTTAACTGATGTTCAGATTCTGAGTGTAGTTCCTGGTAGATATACAGTCACCTCTAGATCCTGAAGTTCCCCAGCGGAGTCGCCATTTATGTTAACACCCAGGTTGTTCCCTATGACTCCCAAGGGAATACGGCCAGGGTAACTTCTAACCCATCTGTGGACTACAGCTTCTAGCCCAGCTGTAATCAGAGAGGGCTCTCTCTGTAAGGTTTGTCACTGTTTTAATGGAGTTTTAGGCTAGTTATGAAGTGTAGGTTTGTTTGTTTTTGTGTTTGGTTGGGGGGATGTTTTCCGATAGTCTTGAAATGTTCTCTGTAGAGTAGTTAATCCATTGGGAAATGGGGTCTGTAGCTGTTGTTTCCTTGAGATCTTGGCTTGACTGAAACTAGAATTACAGGGCCTGTATGTGTTTCATGAAACAAACTGTAAATAGTGAGGTTGAAGTGTGAATAAACTAGTGAAAAGCAATTAAGAATTCTTCACTGAATTGGGCTGTGAGAATGAGGCCTATTACTTAGGAGCAATACCTGAATTCCTGAGATAATAGATCACTATGATGAAACAGTTTGAAAGGTAGCAATTAAGAATTACACTTTCATCACTATAACTGAGGAAAACATTTATAATAGCTTGGATTGAGCTCAAGGTAATCTGTGATTAAATCCTAAGACTATTCTTTTTCCTTGCTATTAAGATATGTAATATATGGAATACATTAATGAAAAAGATAGTAAACATATAACAGAGAGAAGCAAGGAAACTTATTGAGCCATGAAACACGCAGGAATCCTGCAATATTCAGTCATATGCCAGCAAGACATCAAGAGAGACAACGCTTTAGAAATCCCATCATCCTTTGTATTAGTAGTTTGAAGATTTACAATAGAAGAGATACAGAATAGATATCAAGAGATTTCTTACATCCAGAGTCCAACCCCTGCTAACAAATGTGAGGGGGAATATATAGAAGTCTTTTTCAAAATATCTCAGGCATTGAGTCATCTGAGAGGGAAAATATCTTCTTTTACTTGTACAGGGTTTGCAGATGAGAAGTTATTACAATCTTAAATGAGTTATAAAGGCTCTTAACTCCTGTCAGAGCAATTTTGACCTTTGGGGCTCACGGCGTCGGTTGAGCGGCTTTGACATAACTGTTGAATGACGTGTCTGTGCAGCTATAACTTCCTGTGTCTTCTCGGCCCTGTCACCTGTGACTGCTGATGCTGCTGTTGCAGCCGAGTACCTGTGCTGAGTTGGCTCAACCTCTGTCTTCATACCTGTTGATGTGTCTTTTTCCTGCTATGTATGAGATTCAAAGTATTTCTCAAAGGGAAAATTGCAATTACTAGCTTTGGTTCAACAGTAATCGTATTAACTCGTTCCATGTATCTGATGGAGGCAAATGATGTCTCAAAATTGACCCCATGGTCTCATCAGCCTCTGTATATTTATAAAAATGAGGGGGCTCATCAAATAAATGTGTAATTTCATTCCTAATAAAAAGTAAATCATCTATTCTATCAAAAAGAATCTGCCCTGTTACTGGGCCTACTTTTTCTGATGTACTAGGTGCCTCTGCAATCTGTGTTGCTGCAAAATTGCTTACTCTCTTGACATATTTCTCATGGGAGAGTAATTTTCCTGATGGATCCAATGGGCTAGGGAGCCCCCTGTTCTGTAAAGCCATCAACCTGTTCTGAAATTTATTAATATCAGCTTGCATATCCCTGGTTCTTCTTTCCAGGGTCTGAATCAGGTCTCTCAGTATCAGGACTCTTTTGATCAAGGAGATGGTCTCTGTTCTGTTTCCAATCCCCATTCTTACCAGCTGGGAGCTTGTCCTGTAGTTCATCACGTCTATCATCTTAGTGGCAATCTCAGGCATGTTGCCTAGAGATACCCTTGCCCTGTGTATTTCTTTACGTGCTCTTCCAATGAGTGCTACTTGCTCATATATAGCCTCAATATATTCCCATTGGTTTGTTATTGACTGGCCAATGTTGCCCCAGATGACCCTCTTAAGTTTTGCTGTGACTTTATCCAGTGTGGGCTCTTTTTCCAGTTCAACAATCCTCTTCTTGAGGGCCTTTACCTCCCTCTCTCTTTCTGCCACATTTTGTTTTGATTTATCATATTTTTCATTTATTTTTGCCAAACTGTCCTGGGCTTGGCTCAGCTCAGACATCTGTGACTCTAGTACCTGTATTTCTTTCCTCAGCTTCTGCATGTCCAGGCTTTCAGCCTGCTCTGTTGTTGGTGCTGAGGTGGTTGGAGCTGAGGTATCTGGAGCTTCTTGCTGCACTTGTTGGCTGGGAGGGGCAGTGTTTTGAGGGTTTTCCTCAAGGTTTACTGTTTCTGGAGGTGGCTGTGAGGTTTTCCCTGCCTCCTTCTACTGCAATGCTGCTTCCAATGTGGCCTCTGACTCCTGCAGCTTTTCTTGTGTTTGAATGAGCTCCTTGTATAATGTCATTAGTAGGGAAGCTGCATCCTTTTCTTGCCTCTGCTGGGCAACCTAATCCGTTTGTGGGTGGAGAGTTGGTGGGATTTTCAATTTCTTTTTTATTGCTGCCATATCAGCATCCCTTAGTTTGAGGACTTGTTGCACAACCTTAACATCATTGGGATCATGCCCAAACTCTATTATAATCTCCTCCAAGGCCTTGATCCTGTTATCCTTAGCTTGAGAGGAAGCCTTTTCCAACTCAAGCTGTGCAGCAGTATTGTTCAGGCTATTTTGCAGCCTGTAGTTGATCAAGGTCTTATCAGCCAAGGTGGCATAGACCATCTCACCCGTTTGTTTGTGGAGCTCAATCTGATCCATTGGGTGGATGTCTTTTGACATGACCTCCAGATTGGTCCTGATGTAGTCTGCAGTTGTTTGTGGTTGCTGCACTGTTGGTGTGAAGTTGCTCATTGTCATCTTCCCCTCCTGCACATCAAATGCAGACATGAGCCTTTGTTGGTTTGCAGGAGCCATGTTCAGCAGGTGATTGTAGAGCTGAATCTTTATTGGTTCACTCCTTCTCTTGGCATCTCTGAACTGCTGCTTGATGCTTGTTCCTCCTCCCTTCTTCTGTGCTGAGGAGCTCACTTCTCCCAATGCTGCCATGTCTTGCTCCTGTTGCAAGGAGCTGGCAGAAGCTTCCATGCTTGGCATTTCCTCTTCTGAGAAGGGATTTAACCTTTGTCTCTTCTCTGGCGATTCAGTGAGGGGAGTCTCCCTTTCTCTTTTTCTGCTAACATCCTCCCTTTGAGGGGTTTGGAGGACGGAGGAGTCAACCCTAGAATCCTTCCTTGGAGGTGCCATTGGTATTGTCTGTTCTTTGGTGGCCATTTGGGCCTCCCCTGTTTGTTTCTCCTGACCCTTTGGTCTTCTTGCTGTTGTTCCTGCTGGGGCTGCTGTTGTTGACCCTTTTGGCCCTGTGGTTCTTCCATGACCCTTTCCTTGCCCTTGCTCTACCCTTGGTCTGTGGTTTGCACTGCCTCTTACTGTGTTGCAGAAGATGAAGCAGTTGCTCCTGCTTGAGGCTTTGGCAGAGTAAGTACCTGCGAAGGAGATTCTAAGTCAGCCATTTTTAACAAATGCCTTCTAGCTCTTTCAACTAGTTCTTCTTGGGTAACTGGCTCTTCCAGTGTGTTTCTTCTCCACTTTGGTTGGTTAGCATGTCTTTGAATGTGGAGCATGCTCACATGCTCATAGCTGGAGAGTTTGCATTTCTGCCTTTTCAAGGATATGGAGTTGTTAGGGTCATAGGGCTTCCAAAGGAAGCTTTGTTTTAGGCCAAGGCCTTCTAGCATCCTGTCCGCATCTTTCCATCCTTCTCTTTTGTTTAGGACAAAGTGGCCAAGTTGGTTTTTTACTTTAAGTTGTGCCTTCTTGTCCCTTCCTGCAAAGTGCACCATATCGGCATTGCCAAATTGCCTGAAATATTCTAAGGCAAACAGTATCATAGGCACATACCTGGGCAATTTGTATGGGCGCAACTCACACCCATATATTCTGATCACAGTGAAGTGTTGGTAAAAGTACCAATCCCCTATGCTGTATGCACTGGATAGCTGCAGAATCTCTGCATCTCATCAGACAGTCTTGGAGGGGGTGAGGTTAAAAAGAGAGACATAGCTAGATGGATGAATAAGTCTATGAACTCAGAATATGTGTATGGAGAGTATGTGAGGATGTGGAAGACTGAGGTC
>APFE030992107.1:0-15007 GCA_000404065.3 Pinus taeda | reverse complement strand
TATAAAATCATATTTAGAATGGGATACGTTAATAAATGATAATGGTGTATGGATGTAGTTTTATGCATAAGAAATTTATAGCAAATGAAATACGTAGAAATCTATGATAATTATGTCATTGTAAAGTAAAGTAAAAAATATAGAATTTATAAATTTATAATTTGGAAAGCTAAGTAAAAATCATATAATTTATAAATTTATAATGCGTAGATTTATCAAATTTAAGTCTATGAGAAAGTTTAAGATAATTAAATTATCCTAGTAAATATAAAATTTTGTTTTTTCCAGACTTTTTTCGTTGAGATTTTGCTTAAATATTAAATTACAGGGTTTAATATTTTGTATTATATTCAACATTTTATATTAATAGATGTTATTTCTTTATGTTATAAATTACAGGTGTGGTTGGTTTGATAAATAAGTAACTAGTGTATATTTTTAAAGATTTTTTTGTAAATATTAAATATATTATTTTATTATGAACCTAAAATATTTGGTAGTGTGGAATTTAGATGGTTCCTTGTAATATGGAATTTTTTGGAAATTCATTGTATATTAAGTATGATATAATTTATGGTGTAGGTGGATAAATGGATACGAAAATTCTCAAAACCAAATTTATTATCTTACTAGCTATTCTAAATGTAAAACATAGTTAATTTGTCAGAAATATAATTTATGTGCAATACTTATGATTGAAACAATTTTAAAACATTTTGTATCATTTTCAATATTTTAAATTATAGATTTCAATGATTTATTAGTCTCGTAAATCCATTCGTTGTCGATTTTGGAATATGGTGAGAATTTCGATTATACAACATGGGAAATTGATTTGGATGTTTTAAAGATTACACATACATCTATTGATTTCTCAGTAAGTGTAGTCTCAATCTAATTGCAAGGTAGTTTTGTTTTATTTTGATGAGTTAAATTGCATTGTAGTTTTATTTTATTTTGATCAATTAAATTGCATTGTAGTTTTGTTTTATTTTGATCAATTAAATTGCATTGTAGTTTTGTTTTATTCATGTAGGTTTCCCATTTATTTACTGTAGTTTCTGGTGAGTATAGTTTGGAGTATCTTTTCCTCACTCTGATAAATATTTGATTTAGGATCAAACATAATATGATATAATTATATAACTGAATAATAAGAAAATAATCAAATTAATGACTAAATGATAGATATAAGATCAAATTAATGACTAAATGTCAGATATAAGATAGTTGGTAATAGGGTGTGTTGTGAAGTCATTAGGGTTATTATTGACTCCTTAAATATGACACGAGGATTTCTAAAAGTATTCTTCCAATATTAATGAGTTTTTATGTCTACAATGTAATCACCACAATGAAATAATAAGCATTTACTACCAACTAGATGTTCATAGTCCCATAAAAGGTTTTTATATCCCTCGTTACTTCCCCCATTGGGGTGCTTTTCATTTATTTTATTTCTCCCTTTTCTTTTATTTAGATACGAGGATGGGTAACATCTAATTAATAATAGTGGGGGAAGCAATGCACTGAATAACCATATTAATAGGGGTGTCTCCTGATATTAGGTGTAAATTCTTGACCTAATTGACTTTTTAGAATTTTTGCCAAGGGAGATGTTTTTATGCTACTGTTAAGATATTCACAGTGAATTTGATAAATGGAATCCTTTCTTAGTGGTAATTGATGTTAATGGAGGTCCAAACTTAGTTTTCTCATTTTGGTTGTGTTTCCCATTGTGGTATTAGCGTCCATGTGCTCCTCATGAGTCACCTGCAACAAAATAAGACAAAAACAAAATACCATGTAACTAAAATGCCATCAAAGTTATTATTGTGGTTCATAAGATGACAGTGATAGTGGCCTTCCTTTAAACGTTTGGAAAGAAATTAAAATAGATTATTATTATGGCCTTAGATACTCTAATCAAAGTAAATCGAGTGGTCGTAGGTATCTCATCGTATTCTCCCTACATGTGGGGTATTATTTCACTGATGATGCATTATTAGGATTGTGGTTGACACTAGAGTTATCTTCTGGGAACTTGCTTGTTTTTTCCAATTATTTCATTCTTGAGAGAAAATCCTCTGGCATCTAAGTTTGGGATTTATTGATAGAAAATGAAGTTATCCTACCTTCATTTCTCGAGAACACATTTATGAGGGAGTAATAAGGTTCTTGAGGTGTAACTGAGTTTCTTTAGAACAAATGAAACTTGCTTCTGGGATTCCTTGTGAAATTTTTGCGAACATATTTTATGGAGAGGGTGATTAGTTTAGCGAGGGTCATTAGAGGAGATTCACTGTAATCTGGCTCCAGTTTCTCTTTTTAGCGAAATCCTGGCCTCTTATGAATTTGTCATGCTCAAAATTAAAATAAGGATAATCAGGAAAATGTGCTTGATGTGATATGGTAAATTTGTCCATCTATGTTTAGGTGTAATAACCATGGCATGTAATGGTTAAAAACATGCTCAATTTATACTTAGGAAAGAAAAATGATATTCTACCAAAAACATTAATGTGTTTTCTTCCTCATAAACAACTTTGTTTGGCACATAAAAATTTGGTTTTACTAGCATTTTTTAAAAAGTTTGAAAATTGACCCTAAAAAAAAATCATCGTTCCACTATACACACTTTTCGTTTTTAGCACTGTTTTTGATGTTTTTTTGGGATTTTTTGGCCAGAGTTCCCGTTTTGAGTTTATAGTTCCCGTTTCAAAGTTTACATTCTTTTATACACATATACAAATGTTGTGCAAATACAAAAGATATGTGCATATATGAAAGTTGTGCATATACGGAGGATATGCAATACATAAAATGTACACATATAGAATCTACACGACTTCCGTATATGCACATCTTTCATATATTCGCATATCATTTGTATAAGCACCTCTTCTATATATGCACATATCTCTTGGTTATGCACATATATAGAAGTTGCGCATATACGGTAGATGAACATAGACAAAATATGTGCATATGAAAAAGTTACACATATACAAAAGATATGTGCATACATAGAAGTTGTGCATATAAAAAAGATTTAGATATATGGAAGTTACAGACATATGGAAGATATGTGCATATATGGAAGTAACGCATATACATAAGTTTTGCATATGCGAAACATGTGCACATATACAAATGATGTGCATATATGGAGGTTGTCGTATATGCATATTATAGAAGTTGTACACTTATTTTGTATATGAACAACTTACATATATGTGCATATACTGAAGTTGGACATGTATGGAAGTTATGCACATATACGAAAGTTACACATATGCAGAAGATTTGTGCCTATAGAGAAGTTGCACATGTATGAAATTTGTGTAGAACTGCAGCCTCTGTATAGGCGCAATTTTTGTATCTGCATATATCTTTTGTATATGCACAAATGGATATGTACATGTAAAAAAGTTGCACATATAAAAAAATTGCGCATATATGAAAATTGTGCATATATGGAAGTTGCATATATACAGTGGCTGAAGTTGCACATAAATTATATATATGTGAATCTTCCATATATGTGCACCTTCTATATATGTGCATTTATCATACATGATTAAATTACATATATCTGCATATACGGAAGCTACGCATATACAAAAGTTATGCATAACTTCAAGTTCAATATATACTTAGCCCCCATATATGTGTAACTTTCATAAATGTACATATCTTCTGTATATGCGTAACTTCCATATATGCACATATATAAAAGTTTTGCATATACAAAAGATATGTGCATGGAAGTTTCACATATAAAGAAGATATGCGATACAAAAGATGTGCACATCTTATGTATATCCATAACTTTTGTATATACGCTTATTTGGTATATGTGCATATTTAAAAGATATGCATATACAATAGAAGTTCATATACAGAAGATATAGACATATACAAAATTTAAGCATATACATAATACATGTACATATATGGAAGTTGTACATATCTGAAGACTTTCATATATGCATGCTATGGAAGTTGTGCATAACTTATGTATATGCACAACTTATGTGTATGTGCATATACAAAAAATATGTTCATATACAAAATATATTCAATATATAGAAGATATTTATATATAGAAGATATGTGCATATTTCATTTATACACAACTTATATATATGTGAAACTTACATATATGTGCATATCTTCTGTATATGCACATATCTTCCTTATATGTGCAAGTTCCATTTGTTGTACATGCAAAAGGTGTAAAATGAGTACTATAAAAATAGGATTTGTAAAGTTTAGAAGACTTGAAGCCTTAAATGATATATTCCATATGCATGAGTCATTAACACAAAAAGAGTCATACAATCTGACTCAATATGTTAATTTTAGTTAACCTAATGATAATTTTGTTTCTTATATATATATTTATATCAAATTTTGTGTTGATAGACCAAATATATTCTCATAGAAAATATTTAGTTTTTTATATAATACATATCACCAAAAAAATTCTTGTGCCATACCACATCTTCAACACATGAATCTTGATATGTAAAACCTTGATTTGAACCAAACCAGAACAATTTCAAACCAACAATGGAAAGAAAAATGTTACGATTCCAGAATATAACAACAAAAATGAATTTTAAGGATTGAAAATGAGGTTTTTAGCACTTCATATGAAAAGCTCATGTACAGTTTTAAATCTATTATGAACGTTTAAACATTTCTTCAACATAATGCATCTCTTCAAGATAAAAAAAATGAGGTTTTGAGAGCATAATAAAAAAACTTAATTTACAATTCTATATCTAGCATGGATGTTTAAACAATCTCTTCAACAAAATGCAAGCACTTGGTTTAATAAAGCCATGAAAAAGGGATCCATAAAAAAGGTTGCACACACATTTTTATTTGGATGAATTAAACATGAATTGCATTAAATCGCAAGACTGTCCCGCAATGAAATGAAGAAAATGATGAAATTTGAATTAAAGTTAGCTCTTGTTGCCTTTCACTTCATTAATGTGAGAAACACAAACTTGATCAGCCTCTATCATAAGATCCCATCGAAATTGTAGCCATATTTCATAAATGTGTTATTATTTGATTTGAAACTAAAAACCTATTCAAGTAGTTTCCATATCATTTGTTGGATGATGTATTAGACGAATAATATTTGCTTCAATTCAAATCTTGTCCACTCATTTATTTAAAAATCAAAATCCCTAAAGCCCAATTCTACTATAGACCATGCTTATGGCATAGTTAATCAATGGCATAACACCCTTCATATATCACTTTACGGTTATAATATTAGCTACAGTGTAATACACTTCATGTCCACATTTACTTCTACCCAAATTTAAACGAATTCTTCTTATGCCAAAATTGTATACCAATCTTGTGGGGTGTTTATTTTTGTTTTGACTATATTCAATTTCCATTTTCATATTAATATGATTTATAATGAATTAGGTATGACCAAGATATATATGTGTTACAATTATTATAGATATATTACACATATGCTACAACGCTTATAGATATCCAGAGTGGAATAGAAATTTTGGTTATAGTAAAATAGATCTATTTTAACTGAGGATTTATCAAGCGCCAAGAGGGATCAAATATCTTAAAATCTCTTTTTAAGTGTAAAACTTGGAAAAAGGTTTGCAACTCAAGAGATTTGATTCATCTGGTTTCGTGGTAGATCTAGAGATAGGATATATCTACATTGATTCTGAACAACACACTAATAAAATATTTTAACTATAATTTTTTTCAAATTTTCACTTATTCTAACTATAATAAATTTTTATTTTTCAAATATATATATGTGTGTGTGTGTGTGTGTGTGTGTTATAATACTTTTGAAATATTATATACAGCTTGATGTTTATTAAACATGGAAGGAATTGAAAATCTCTATTCATATCTTGAATTACAAAGAACTCGTTAATGATCTCTCTCTCTCTCTCTCTCTCTCTCTATATATATATATATATATATATATATACATATTTGAAATATATGTTCATTTATATTCTACATTAATGTTTTCTTTTGTTTAGTATTTTTCAATTTGTTAATGTAATTATTATTTTTATTATTTTTAAACAAGACATTACATTAAAACATCTCCCTCATACTACATTATAAAGTACCCCTTCACGCACAATCTTTTTTATTTAAGTGTAAAGTTTTCCTAGTTATCAAGCTTTCAAAGATATATATCTTTGAAATATTTTTAGTAGTGATTAAATATATGTGATTGCTCTTCACATATTATAGGTTTAAATTTACAATAAAGTATGTACATCTTCATAAACTTTAATATTTATATTGTTACATAAATTCTAGTTCCTTATCCCACAAACAAGGGTATCCTATATAGTAATTTGGTGTTTTATTTTGTTGTGGAGTATAAAAATAGGTTATTATTATCATTAATATTTTCATCATCATTATCATCATCAACATCACCATATCCACTCTCAAATTATCCATTAATTTTTAAATGATATGTAATATCAAGACTTATTTGTGTTCCTAATTCTAAGAAGAAAATTTCCAAAAATATGAAATAAAATGAAAATTACTATGAATGATTATTTCCTTTTGAACTCTATCAACTTGTAATCTTCTTTTAAGAAAAATACGCTTTGTTTTGTTTTTGTTTTTATTTATTTAATTTGAAATTATGGATATAATTTTATAGATACCAATGGAATTCGAAATTACAGTAATAATGGTGTCGTCATGTTGCTTCCAATTTGAATCATCAACTCAAGCTTTGTACAAACTCAAGAGGTGTTCTACATATATGCAGAAGCCATGGTTTCCTCTCCTTATTGTGAAAATGTTTTTGCTAATGAACTTAACTAATGAAGGGTGAATGTAACCTTAGATCTTACTCAAACATCTTAGGTGAAGGGGAATCAGTTCATGGTTGTTACTAGAATTCCAATTACAAGGGGAATCAATCAAAGTGTAACATGCTTAATCAATCATGGCTAATTCAACTCGAAGGAAATATTGCAAGTGAGGAAAATCTTACTAATTCTAAATTGCCGAAAGCATGAAATGCAATCAATATAAGTTGTAAAAAAGTAAAGTAAGAAGAAAGCATATATGCTTACAACTAAATACAAAGAAAAACTATCCATTCCCTAATTTCCCTTTAGTTGAACCTCATTTCCTAGTGTCATTGATGGTATTATAGACAAAATATGAACTATTGTAGAGGAAAATGCTAAAATGAAAGGTTTGTGATGTTTTGCAAGAAGAATCACATTGATAAAAGGAACTTCTTTAGGAAATATAGATAACTAATTAAAAGGACATCCTTTCGATCAAATTGCAAATAGTCATCAAGGGGACTAAACTATTCATATAAAAAACAGAAAAGTAATTCAAAGAAGTAAATGTATTATTGAATCTACATTTTATAGAAACATGCAAATGTACCATTCAATAATATGATGTAACAAAGAAGGAATGTTGAAATAAATAAGAAATATTATAAATGAAAGAAGAGAAATGCACAAGTGTCCCTAGAGCTCCTGTGGGTGGGCCCTCCTCCGGAACTCACATACCTTCAAGGAATGCATTCAAGAGCTAGCCAACAAACAAAAAACCTTTCTTTTGAATTTTCCTATATATAACTGTAGGTTAGTTTTAATTGGTCACAAAACAACTAAAACTTCCTATAGCTTGAAATTTTAGCACGTGGAAAAGTCATAATGTTGATTCTAATTAAATTATTACTTTACAATGTTCAAGTCAACGAAGAACAAAAAACAAAATTATGAATGTAAAGAAAAATTAGGCACACAAAAACTAGTTGCATATAGATCTTCATGTTAGGCCCCTATACTACTAGTGTAACCCCTTATTGTTATTAGTACAACCCCCTTATTATATTGTTGTACCCATGTAGTCTCCATATTGTTATTATTGTATGCCATAGAAGTCCGCTATTGTTATTATTGTGCCCTTACATTATTATTGTTATGTCAGCTCTTATTATATTATGACCCCTTAGACTCCTATATATAGAAAGCAGGTCTTCTCATTTGTATCATCCAAGAATTGTTCATTTATGTAATATAAAGGAGGTTGCCCCCTCAAAGAGGCTGAATTCTAAGGAATTGATATGTATTTTCTATCTTTTTGCGAAATGGTTTCATAACATTTGGTATAAGAGCTTTGGATTCTAGGGATTTGCTGCTCCAAATAGGTCATCGTTGTGTTTTCACTGTAACTTCTGCTCTTTGATGTTCTAGAAGTGAAAACAAAAACCCATTTGAGACGAAATTGCGCTAAATGTCCAGTCTGAATTTTAGAGCTTTTCACGCAATGTTTGTGGAGATATGATCTGAGGAAGTCGGTATTTTTTTAGACTCTTGAATTACATTCCAAATAGGTGACATTGGGAAAATCATCCTAACTTTTGTTTTGAGCATCATATTGAAATTTCTTAAGAATTTATAGAATGAGGATAGGCTGTAGTTTCTTGTATATATTTTTCAGATCCAGAGGTCGAAACAGTGACACGTGGCACGTCACACAAGTTCGCTCTACTGAACTAGTCTATAATCAAGTCACATGGGAGATTTGGCATAACTCTTCCTCGGAGAATCCAATTTAGATCAAACTGGTGTTATTGGAAAGAGGACACCGAGGGCTACTGCAGGTCACAATTTCAGAACTGGAAGAACTGAAATTATAGAGTTATAGTCATTTCAAGATCGAGCTCCTAAAGTCAAGAAAAGGCAATATGATGAAGTTTGATGGAAAGGATCCGATAAATTGGATACTTCAGATGGAGCATATTTTGATCTACATGGTGTACCACTATTACAAAAGGTATGTATTACATCTTCATATTTAGAACTGGATCAATTTTTATGGTATAAAGGGCTTCGTTCTCGTAAACAACTTGTTACGTGGTCAATTTTCATGGAGGAAATGATAGCACATTATGAGAATACACAGAGAAACACCTTCTTTAGAGAAACACCACAATAATTGGAAAGAGTAAAAGGGCTTTGTTACATAGTGGAAAGTAAAATTATGGTAACAAGGAAGGCTACCCCTCACAACTATAAAGATGGAAGTGTTGTTTCTCCTAGCCTTCAGCAACCTGTAAGGGTTACACCATAATAATTGGAAGAAAAAAGAGAAAAAGCGCTTTGTTACAATTGTGATAGCAAATGCACTAAAGGTCATAAGTGTGCTGAGAAGAAATTATTTTACATAAAGTATGAAGAGGAGGAAGTAAAGGATCAAGAAACGTCAAAAGAATAGGTTATACGCCAGGACCAAACCCTAGAGAAAGAAGAAATGAATTTGACCATATCTTGTAAAGCATTGGCGAGAATTACCACTCCTCAAACTCACAAGATAGAAGGGCATATCAAGAAGAAAAAGGTTCAAGAAGTGAAAGATCACATCAAGAAAGAAAAAATGAATCCAACCATATCTTGTAATGCATTGGCAGGAATTACCATTCCTCAAACTATCCAGATAGAAGGACATATCAAAAAAAAAATGTTCAAGAAGTGAAAGATTACATCAAGCATCAATAATTGAATCCGACCATATCTTGTAAGGCATTGGAAGAAATTATCACTGCTCAAACTCTCAAGATAGAAGGACATATCAAGAAGAAAAAGGTTCAAGCAGTGAAAGATCACATCGAGCATCAACAACGAGTTCTCCAAATTTTAAAGGATAACACCACTTTGGTGCAAAATTGAATGAAACAACAGGTAGATCAACATCGTAGTGAAAGTTTTTTTGATGTAGGTGATTGGGTATTTTTTCTACTACATCTCAAGCAAGATATTTATGAGAAGGAAATGTTGGAAATACTATATGCACTTAAGAAATGGCGACCTTACCGAATGGGAAGACACTTCAAGGTAAAAATTGATAATGATAGTCTTAAATACTTTTTAGAACAACTATTATCCTTAGAAGAACAAAAAAAATGGGTCACAAATATGTTGGGTTATGACTTTGACATCGTCTATAGAAAAGGGAAGCAAATTTTAATGCAGATGCACTCTCAAGAAAGGATGAGGATATGGAAGCATTGTTTTGTGCTATTTCTATTATCCAACCAAATTAGATAAATGAAGCAAGGGATGAATGGAAGAGGGACGAAGAAGTATGGCCAATCATTCAAAAGTTGCAGAATATTCCAATTCAAACAATATTTCGAGAACTTGAAGAGGAAGGAAAAATCAATTTGGAACCTGGAGTAGTCACAGAAACAAGAACCTGAAAACTACGAAATCGATCAATTTCAGGATATCTCATCAAGTGGAAGAACTTACCCACCGAATATTCCACATGGGAGGACAAGAATTTTATACAGAAGAAATACTCAAGCATTGAGGACAACACTTTTTGAAGGAGAGGGGCATGTTAGGCCCCTATACTACTAGTGTAACCACTTATTGTTATTAGTACAGCCCCCTTATTATATTGTTGTACCCATGTAGTCTCCATATTGTTATTATTGTGCCCCTACATTATTATTGTTTTGTTGGCTCTGATTATATTATGACCCCTTAGACTCCTATATATAGAAAGGAGGTCTTGTCATTTGTATCATCCAAGAGTTGTTCATTTATGTAATGTAAAGGAGGCTACCTGCTGGAAGAGGCTGAATTCTAAGGCCTTGATCTATCTTTTTTGTTTTTTTGTGAGCTGGTTTCATAAGACTTCAAGACTACAAAATAAGGTGTTAATAGTGAGCATTAAAAATGCATTTTTCACCTTTCATTTAATTTTTCTTGTCTTCTCAAATACATGTACATATTCCAATGATACAAAATGCTAAATGTCCCATTAGTTTCATAAAAAATTTAATAACGCATCATACCATACTTTATAATGTTCATGAATTTAATGACTACATTCCAGAGGATTGATTGTTAAGACTTGAAAAAACCTTAATTTTTAACTTACCTTAATAACTTCCATTGCCCTTACCATTTCCAAAATTTACTTGCTTTATCAAATTTCATAAATAAATCCTCGTCACTACCCATATGGTTTAAGCAACCAAAATAAAACAACTACATATTGCCATTTGGTTTTTTCCAATTAGGTGAAAAAAAACATTAGATATGGCATGCTCTCTTTCTATGGTAATAAAAAAAGACATTAGATATGACATGATTTCCTTAGTTGGGAATGGACCTACACTACCTATTAACATGATCAAATATTATACACACTAACAACTTATCCACAAGACCATATGTATGACCTTTACTACAATGGTCTCTTCATCTTTTTTTTTTAATTTTGATGGTTCGTCTTTCTGTCGAGAAGAGTGAGATTTCTATTAATTTCCTCTCTAGCTTTAATCATTATTAAAAACAATTGTTGCTTTCGTTACTTCACTTATGTCTTGGTGTAATGTGTGATAAACTCCTTTAAATAACTTTACATTACAGACCTTCAAGCAGTTATCATCAAATATTTTATGAATACAGAGCAACTGGAAATGGCTCAAAAAAATTGTCATTGAAATGATGCATAGTCCCCCCCAAAAAAATGAAATAACCCTGACACCTAAGTAAAAAATGAATTTGTGACGAAAAGACCATAGGGAATTAAAACTAGGAGATCTCCATCCCGTCCTAGGTTCCAAAATTGTGTCTTAATATTGTAACTAAACTAGCCGGAAAGCACTTGTTATTAAACATATATAGAGAGCAAAAGTGACGACCATAAAGTTTTTATAACATTTGGTTATTTATCATTAAATATAACAAAAAAGTAAAACACAAACATTCAATAAATAGAAATGCCAATCAACATAATTACGTCGTAAGGCGTTTCCTCTGGGAAAGACATCCCTAAAATGTGACGTGTGCGATCTTGAGCCATTGATTCTATGTTAGACGATTGGGGTGTTTTCCGCCGTTGATTTAATATGTTTTTTTAGTTTAAAATGTCTTTCTTTCCACCGGGCTACATGAAACGTGTCTTTGTTTCTCGTTGCATGACGACTGCGTAGCTCGCGTAGCGTTCTACTTCCTGCCAGAGCAGCCGTCTCACATAGCGTTCTGCTTCGGACCAAAACTTTATATAAGCACAAAGTATCTTTGTTTAGGCACAGATTTTGATTTGGAGATAACTAGCTCCACACAAGGGTAACCAGCGCCACAAAAGGATAGGTAATTCTTTATTTTCTGTTAACGTTTTGTTTATGAAACTAAACTCAATCAATGTTCTGATTTGGAGCTCAAAACATAGAACCTATGTGCACAATCACATTGATTCCTCACAGTGCCCCACTATTCATCATTTATTCCATTGTACATACTGACACTTATTTCAGACTTGCATCAACTGAGCATGGCCAGTTTTCGTAATCAATAGAGATCTAAGCCTTGCATATTACCCTTTGCAATCGACTTCTTAAACTGTTTAATTAAACTGTTATATGTACCTTCACTGACAACTTGAAGGAGGTCTGAAATTTTTATTCAAATAGGCTGAATAGAACTTCAGATGATGTGTCTTACAAAGACCTTAAATCTAGTGAATACATACAAACTTTTCTTTTAGAAACCAGGTGAACATCAAAACGTTGTCTCAGAGGATAATTCAGAAAACTCGAGCCTTCTTCAAGACCTTGAACAGCCTTAGACTTGATTAGAAAGAGCTTTAGAAGGAACAAGATATACCTAGCAATATCACAGAACAAAAACTTTGGTCTCTGCTTCAGAATAGGTCTATTTAATGCGGCCTCCTTTCGTTTTAGGGGTCAGGTTTGCATTTGTTATCACTGAGTTGTTCCTCAGATCTCATTGCCCAATTCTTTTTCTTCACCAAATTCAGTGCCAAATAGGGAGATGAGGTGCTTATTTATATTAGTTCAATCCACAGTGAACCGTCATGACTATAGGAGGAGGTCAACATGAGTTTAGATTGTGTTGACTCCTACAATTGATAGTAAATCCATGCTTTTGATATTGCTTTGTGATTGTTATGCCAGTACGATCCCATTTGGGTTGTGCTCATATATCTTTTTTTAGTTAGTTTCAAACCATAAAATCTACCCCAACTTCATCTAATGGGCTTGTAATATAGCCTTCTTTCCCACATTTTCTTGAAAGCGAGATTGTTGTTCTTGGGCATCAACAACATTATTAGGTTTAATGGACAATAATTTTCCCACAAATGAAGGCCTAGGTTTGACAGGATTCCCCATCAAATCTCTGAAACCCGCAGCCCCTCCAGTTGCAGGGATGAATCTGTTCATTCTGTGCAGATCTGCTCCATCAAGAATCATGGTGCCAAGGCCTTCTTTCCCACATTTTCTTGATTATAAAATAATGTCAAAGTAAAACGAGAGTTAGAAATATTTTTCAACAATAGTCACTTGCATCAGCTGATTATTATCTTGCTTGGTTTTCATCATTTTCTTGATTATAAAATACTGTCAAAGTAAAACGAGAGTTAGAAATATTTTTCAGCAATAGTCACTTGCATCAGTTGATTATTATCTTGCTTGGTTTTCATCCTCATGGCTTAATATGGATGGACCATTTTCTGCAAGATTAGGAAAGCCTACTGTGCCTTTGAAAGATCGATTTTATTAATGAAGGACATAAGTTAAAAATGCAATGATCATCCTGTAAACAAATATATATACTCTATATATATCAAAGCAGTAGACTGAAGGCACTGAATTTTCCCATTTCAGACTCATATATGATATATCTATTCAAATGTTTACATAAGCCAATATTTCATCCACAGTGGCTAAGAGTAGTATATATGAAAGAATGAAGGCACTAAACTTGCCCAATTCACTCATATATCTACTCAAATTTCTACACAAACCAATATTTCATCCATAGTGGCTAAGAGTATATATTGAAGTAGCAGACTGAAGGCACTGAACTTGCCCATTTGAGACTTATATATCTATTCAAAGTTTTAAACAAACCAGTGTGTGATCCACAGTGGTTAAGAGTATCTATCAAAGTAGCAGACTAAAGGCATTGAATAGTTAGACAGGTAATCTAATCTTTTTAAGTAATAGGACGAATACAACTTTGAAAAAATGAATCTGATAACAGCTTCCTGGAGTTCCGAGTCTTGCAGCAAAGGGCATTTTATAATGTCAAGATCAAAAGAACAAGAACCCATTATTGAAATGAAAAAAGATGGACTAATATGATGAATGCCTAGGGCATCCCTTCCATAAAATATAAACAGAGACTCGCTCATGTTGCTTTTATTCCTGGATTGAATTTTTCTATGTAAATCTAAATTGAATTTTTGAGTTGCATATCAACTGGTTGCTCTTTTGCCCCAATGTGATAAGCATACTATTCTCTGTGTTTTTTAGTTACAAGTAGTTTAGGTGGGTGAACATGGTTTCTGGTAGTTTAAATAGGTGACTGTCATTTTGAAACGTTAAACCTTGAACAGCCTCAAACTTGATTAGAAAGAGCTTTAGAAGGAACAAAATATACCTAGCAATATCATAGAACAAAAACTTTAATCTCTGCTTCAGAATAGGTCTATTTAATGCGGCCTCCTTTTGTTTTAGGGCTCAGGTTTGCATTTGTTATCATTGAGTGGTTCCTCAGATCTCATTGACAAGTTCTTTTTCTTCACCAAATTCAATGCCAAATAGGGAGATGAGGTGCTTATTTATATTAGCTCAATCCACAGTGAACCGTCATGACTATAGGAGGAGCTCAACTTGAGTTTAGTTTGAGTTGACTCCTACAATTGATAGTAAATCCATGCTTTTGATATTGCTTTGTGATTGTTATGCCAGTACGATCCCATTTGGGTTGTGCTCATATAGCTTGTTTTAGTTAGTTTCAAACCATAAAATCTACCCCAACTTCATCTAATGGGCTTGTAATATAGCCTTCTTTCCCACATTTTCTTGACAGCGGGATTGTTGTTCTTGGGCATCAACAACATTATTAGGTTTAATCGATAGTAATTTTCCCACAAATGAAGGCCTGGGTTC
>APFE030992099.1:6215-44731 GCA_000404065.3 Pinus taeda | reverse complement strand
GTGGGCTTCTATGGGGCACAATAGTAACAATATGGGCACTACATGGGTACATCAATATAATAAGTGGGTTGTACTAATAACAATAAGGGGTTACACTAGTAGTATAGGGGCCTAACAACCAGCTTGATTTTTCATTATGTTCCTTTCAATGTTACAATACATATTTATACATGCTGAAGCATCCAATACCATGGACCGAAAACCATCGCGTCCAAGACCATGGACCAAAAACCATAGGTAGGTTCGCCCAACCTAATATAGGGTCCAAAAAAAAAAATTCCCGGGGCGCTGCCGCGGACCCCGTAGAGGGGGGCTACCCACCCCCCTCAAACCCCCTAGACAGCGGGGGCTGCCACCCCCCTGCTGCATAATCAACGCAACAAAGGGGGGTCTCTGCCCCCCCTCTAACCCCCCGGTTCACTACGTAGCTTAGTCGTGGAAAGAATATAACACAACCCAACAATAGCCATCTCCTCTTCATTATCTATTGCTGCAATAAAGTTTATATCCAAGGCTTGATAGTTCGATTCAGCCATGAGCTTGGCTAAACCTTGGCCCTTGATTAACTTAGTAGGTTTGATTTCTATATCATACTCTAAAATAGTAGCAATTCGCTTTCCTCTCTTTCCATCTGGACCATCCTGAGTTAGGATATCTTTGACTACTAAATTTGGAACGTAGACTACTATATGAGAATATAAGATGTATACCCTCAAGTCCTTAATGGCTTTGACTAAAGCCAATGCTTGCTTTTCCATTATATTGTATTTCAATGGGGCATCTCTCAGGGCTTTGCTAAAGAAAGCAATGGGTTTTTTATAGCCCTGGTCATTTTTCTGTAATAGAACTGCAGCTATTGTGTTCTCAGAAGCAAAGGAAAATAAGATGAAATCGTTGTCAAATTTTGGACTGATTAACACAGGCTTTTTAGTTAAGGCTAGTTTAATGTCTTCAAAGGATTGTTTAGCCTCAACCATCCATTTTATGGTCGAATCCTTTTTCAACATATTGTTAAGTGATCTAATTAATTCTGCTAAATTAGATATAAATCTTCTAAGAAAGTTAATTTTTCCTAAAAAAGCTTGTAACTCTCTAATGTTCCTCGGGTGTTGTATTTGCAAGATGGCTTCTATTCTCGCAAGGTCTATTCTTATGCCATCTTTTGAAATTATGTGTCCTAACAAATTTCCTTCTTCTAACCCAAACAAAGACTTCTTGGGGTTTAAGGAGATTCCAAATTTCCTGCATTTAATAAAAACTTGTCTTAGATGATCCAAATGTTGATTGTAAAATTTTGAAAAAACAATAATGTCATCCAGATATATCACAAGAAAATCATGAATTTACTTTGCAAAGGTTATATCCATATCCCTCTGGAAAGTGGCTCCTACATTCATTAGCCCAAAAGGAATTTTCACATAAATAAATGTGCCCCAAGGAGTAGTAAAGGCAGTTTTGGGTTGGTCATCTGGATGAACCAAGATTTGATTATAACCAAAAAATCCATCCAACAATGAGATTCTGGTTGATCCAACTACCCTTTGTAAAATGTGATCCATTTCGGGGAGAGGGTAATTGTCTTTTAGTGACACCTTGTTGAGGTTTCTGAGATCCACACAAAGTCTGATCTCACCAGTTTTCTTTCTAGTTGGCACCAGGTTTGAGACCCAATCAAAAAACTTGATTGGTGCAATTATCTTGGCATCATACATCATCTGAATTTCTTTTTCAACTGCAGGTAATAAGATAGGGTTGATCCTTCTAAGTTTTTGTTTGAAAGGATTTTGATTTTATTTAATAGGAATCATGTACTAGATGATGTTGGTGTCATAGGATTTGAGTTCCTCATAACTCCAAGCAAAAACAACTAGAAATTCTTTCAACAACTCAATGTATTTTACTTTTTCAGTGGGAGGTAATGATTTTGAAAGTTTGATCAGTTTAGGATTTTGATTGGTGCCTATATTACATTCCTCTATATCAGACCTTAATGGTTCCATTTTAGGTTTCCTAGGAACATCATTTGAATCAAATAAATCTTCCAGAGGGGTTAATCCCTTTAGTAAGAAGTTGTCCTTGAGATTAATTATTTCGGTTTCTTCATTGGTTATTTCATCAATCTCAATTTGCTCTAAGTTATCTACATCTGATTTGGGAAATTTAGTTGGGTCAGCTCTGTCTAGTTCATCACCTTCTATCTCGTTTATTTCTAACTCATCCTCAGTGTCAGGATCTATAGATGTATCAGTGTCTATATTGTTATTTACAAACTCCTCTTCTGAAATTAAAAAGTTTTTTATCTGTTTATCATTAGAAAATCTTTGTCAATTCTTCAAATCATCTGGAATTGCAGGTTTGTGCCTAACTTCAGTAGTGTACGGATGGTTAGGTTGGAAGGGTAATTTGCAAGTGCTGGCAAAAATTGCTAAACTATGGGCTTGCATATTGTATTTTATAGGGATTACTATAAGCTTTGTTTCTAGGAAAGTGTTAAGTATTTCTATAATAGTTCCTCTATAACAAATTTATCTAGGGTCCTTTGTCATATATACATCATCTATTTTTTTTATAATTAGTTCAAAGTCGCCCATGATAGAAACTCTTTTAGCTCCTAGATTCCTATCTAACTTAAGACCTAAAATTAAAGCTTCATACTCAGCCATCTTATTGGTACATTTAAAATTCAATCTATAGGCATGGCCTTCTGAGTGATTATTTTCTAAATTATATATCCACACTCCTGCTCCTACTCCAAAATTATTGACTGACCCATAAAATTGTAAATGCCATAATATCTCATGATCATAGTTTTCACTATCTGGTGCAACAAACTTTTCATCACTTACAACAGTTTGACCATCTTGTTCATTGAAAAATTTTGAAGTTTGGTTAGATTCATTTGTGTAGAAACTGCAATTTCTTTTGGTTCTGTATTAATACTGTCTGAAATTTCTTCTTGTGTTTGATCAACATTATACAAGATAAAATAATCGATATATGAGTGTATGGAGTAGATGGGAAAGTTTTGAGGCCGATCCTAGCTACTTACCATATATTTCATTAAGGTTTTTCGATATAGTTTCTTAGGTTGTCCAAAAATGGAAATTGTTGCATATGGCATATCTAGTTATAAGTATCCCTAAAGTTTGGCTCCCCATGATCTGGATAACAGCATGCCATACTTTGGTGGGATGTCAGCAACTACAATATCCATAAGGATTCTTTTGGCAGGATACTGGACTAAAGTAACACACAAATCTTTAATCAATCCTAGACACTTTACTTGATTGGAGTCAAATGAGAATAAGTATTTGTAAGGCCTTGCCATATCTAGGTTTAATTTCTCCATTAATGATTTGGGCATTAAGTTGTGAGAGGCCCCAAAATCCAACATTGCATTGTGTAGAATTTTATCATGGATACTAAGGCTGATGTAAAAGGAGGAACTCCTCCTTCTAATGGTTTTCCATTCACATATGGGCCAAATATGAGTTCTGGTTGGTCATCAAGCAAGTTGACAAAATCCTCATTTTCAACAATGTTTAAGGTCTGGTTTATCTGTGATTTGTAAGTTTCATTCTTGATTAGTTCTGTTAAAGGGAAAAAAATCTTAGGCTTTGTTATCTTTTCTCCCAGATTGAATGGTGAAGAAACCTTTTCTGTTTGAAGGTTTTGGATTTTTGAAGCAGGGATCTAAGCAGACTTGTCTTCATTTCCTTTATTGGGGATCTCCTTATGTGGATTTTTAGATCTAGTGTTTTGAGTTTTCCCACTGGTTCCTTAGCTGGAAGTGAAGCAGATGGTTGATTAGCAGAAGGTTGCTCAGAGGTTATATCTACAATGGTGGGGCGAGAAGGATTTGGGGTCTGCCTAGGGAGAATTTGAAGGATCTTTAACACACGGGCTTCTTTTATTTTCTTAGGTTGACTCTGCACTGTTTTCTTGGTTTGATCAGGGATATCAACATTCTTTCTGCTTCTTAGATTATACTATTTATGTACTTCAAAAATGGCAGAATCATATCCATGTTTGTAATCAAATGACTCTCCAGACTGGATCTGTAACTGTTACAACATATGCAGTTCCTACTCATCTTGGGTTAGAACAACAATATCCTCATCATTTATTCCCATTAGGTTAATCTGTGTATCTTGTTCTGGATCTTCAGGATAGGATTCTTCTGCATAATTTTCTTGAAAAGGAGGCCTAATGTTCTGATCCGGTCCATTTTTCCCAATGTTTTGGTTTTAGTTTTTTCTAAAATTTGGGTTTCTAACTAGAGGTTCTTGTTGGTTATCCCATTGGGGTTTCCTTTCTATGTTATCTATTCTATCCATTAGTCTTTCCATGCTTTTGGCTAAACTATCTATTTTAATGTCAGAGGGTGAAGCTTCATCCTTAGCAGTTCCTCTTTTTTCATTTCTAACTCTAGCCCTTTTAGCTAACAAATTAGCTTCAACACTAACAACTACACTTTGCATTTCTTCTAATGTTGGGGGGTTCCTTTCCCTAAGTTGGTAAGCCATATCTTTGTCAAAACCATCAAGGAACTTTATTAATGCTAAGTTATGTGGGGGTCTAATATTAACTGGGATGGCGTTATATATATTATTGAATCTGGTGCAGTAATCTTGAAGAGTATCATTAGGTCCCCTTCTAATATTCTCATATTCTGAAAGGATTTGTAGGGGATTATTTTTCTTTTCCCATCTGTTCAAAAATTGTTGGTGAAATTCTTCTAACTATCAATACTATTAACAGGCAATGCTCTAAACCATTTCCTAACATCACCAGCTAAATTCGGGGCAAAGAGTCTTATTTGAACATTATCTGTATCAATTTTGTGCAACTCAAAGTAATATGTTATCTTGTTGACATGTTTTTGAGCAGTGTAATGTCCTATGCCATCAAATTGAACAATTTTAATTTGGTAGTCTGCTGGCATAACACCAAGTTGGGTAGGTAAAACAAGAGGAGCATATCTATTTGCCATGGCTATAGGTTGGGAGGGGTTGAGATGTGGATCAAGAGTGGATGAAGAACCAGGACTAGTGGGTGATGAATGGGAGATGATAGGTTGGTGAGGAAGAGTAGGTACAAATGGTGGTGAAGAATGAACTTCAAAAGGTATTATTGATGAAGTTGAAGGGAAAAATGGTGAACTCAAAGTAATGGAAAATTGTTCTGAAAGCTCAAGGGATGTGGAAGTATTAATGGATGATTGTGGAGATTTCAGACTGTGTTCATCAATGGATTTGTTAGCCTGTTGAACTTCAAGGTCTGTAATAAAGTCAGGATTTAGAACAGTTTCACTGAGTGCACTTTCATATTTTGTTCTAAATAATGAAAGATAAAATGACTCATCAATGGGAAGTTCTTCTAAAAATAACCACTTATCAAGGCATGAATTAGCTTTAACTATTGGTATCTTGCTAACTGAAATTTCTTCTTTTTTGGATTTTCTTGAAATTAGGTTAGGATTATCAACTACTGGAGTAGGGTTTGGGTTTGTATTGGCCCTAGTAAAATGAGACTTCCTGGAAGCCAGGATTTTCAAAATTTTTAATTGTTTTTGTGAGATTTTTCAAGAGAATATCTAACAAATGACTTTAAGAGGCTTAAAACAAAGATTTAGGATTTTCTTAAAGCTTTATTAAGATTGAGGATTCGAAGTCCCCAGTATGGTTGCCACTATGTTATCACTGAGAAATTTTCCCTAGAAGTTTCTAGAAGAAGGAAAGGACTGAGGTAACCACAAACCAACTTTTAAGCATAGGCTCTAGTCAACCTATGGCTCAAAGATGGCTCTCTCTTATATGATTTAGGGATTTTAGGCTAGTTCTAAATATTCAAAGGGGCTTTTGATTTGTATTGAAGGTTGGATGGTGGAATCCATAACACAGATGGATAGAATGATGTCTTCAGACTATTGGGCTATGGAGACAAATAAAGGCAGTAGAACTAGAATTAACTCACTAAAGGGAGTGTTCAAAGGGCAAGCTAGCAGAGTACAGTGCAGGTCTTTGGGCCAGATGGGTGGAATGGTTTTAACTAGGGTGAGAGAGCATTTAAGAATTCTCAGATCGAGATCAAAATGAGGAACAAAGGATAATCATGAACAAAGGGAAATTAAGAATCCTTTGCTATAGATTACAGGGAGACTACCTAAACTAAGGAGCAATCAAGAATTCATTAACTTACATAATTAGTAGAAACATTAAAATGCATCATAGTCAAAACAAAGTGCAATTAAGCAAATTCTAAGATATCATTGCATATTATAGCATTCAGATTTCAAATATACAGTAAAGATGGTGAAAAACTTTAAGAAAGATAACAACACAAGAGAAAATACTTGTCTACACTTCGCTCAATGCATGAATCCTATGAAATGTCTTATCTTTATTCATTAATCCAGCTTGCTGGTCCAATCAATGATGCAATAGCTTACAGTCTTGTGATAAAAAACGCCTATAGAAATGTCTAAGAATCCACCCACATACTTCGTATTGTGAAGTATTTATACAAAAATTATTACAAAATATCTCAAACTAACTCAAGATTTAATCTAGGAAACACAAATATCTTCTTGCTAGAAGATAGAGACAACTATTGAACTATTTCATGTTGTCCCTTTTATTGTGGTGCTATTGGCTTTTATGGTTGGATTTGTAGCCCTTTATGTTGGCTTATTGTTGTGGTCTTTTACGCTAGAATATTCCTTAACTTTTATCTTTCACCTGATACTCTTTGACACTGATACACTTTGGCATGCTGACCTGTTTCAATCTGTTTACTTGGTTGTTCTACTTTTACTATGCAGTAACTTTTTTACTGTAAATTTCTCACAGTAAATCAATCATCTTTTCCCACCATTCTGCATCAGTTAAATTTACATTCATCATCCACCTATATATCTCATCAGCCTCAGTATATTTGGCAAAATGCACCTTAGTGATGAACAAGTGTTTTATCTCATTCTAGAGAAAAAACAAGTTCTCAAATGTATTATACAAAACTTCGCTTGTTGGCAGTGCATTTATTCCTGAAGTGCAAGATTGTTGTTTAGCCAACTGCCTAATTCTTTTATCATAGTCCTACTATGTCATAATTTTTCGTTAATGACCAATGGACTGGACAATCCTTTCTCCCTCAAAATTTGGAATTTAGCCATGAATCTATCAATATTTGTCTGCATGTTTTGGCACTTTTCCTCCAAGTTTAGCATTAGGTTCCTCTTGGAAAGGACCTTCCTTATCTCCAAAATGGTTTCAGTTCTATATTCTATATCCAGCTCATGAAGCTTATACATGTTTTTGCTATTAAGGAAGTGGATGAGTCTATTGGTGTCCTCAGGCATGTCTCCCAATTCCTCCTTGACCTTATGAATAGTTGTTGTAGCTATCTTTATCAATTCTATCTACCCAAAAGTAACTTGAATGGATGACCAAATATCATTGACAGAGTTAATGATATTGGCCTGTAACATTTCCTTGGCTTGTCCAAGGGGTTTCTCCAATGTTAGGTCTTTCTCCATGGCTTTGACTCTCTCAATCATTCTATTGGCCTTTTGTGCTTCTTCCTTTTGCATAATTTGGGCAAGTTTGTAGTCAGTTTCTAAACTTGCCACCTTTTCTTTTAGTCTGTTCATTTCTGTAGCCTGGATAGACATTTCTTCCATGGCTCTGACCAACTCTACTACTTTTTCTCTTGATGCACCTGCTGTTGTATATTTTGCTGTAATTAGAAATGATGTGGTAGGTGGAGCTGTAGGTGCTAGTGAAGCTGCCGATGTGGAAGGGATTGCAATAGATATTGTAGGGATGACATTTGTAGAAGTTGTAGAAATGTCAGTTTGTGTTAATTGGATCAAACTATCCAATTGTTTCATTGTCTCCCTTAGTTGATCATTGAGTCTTAGGACTAAGTCCATCAACTCCCCATGCTTTTGTTGGGTCTCCAAAACTTCCATTGTTTGAGGATGTTGCAACTAGGGTATCTTTAATTGCTTCTTAAGTGCAGCAATATCATTGTTTTTCTTCTTTATGAGCTACTCGGTAGCCTTTATATCTTTGGGATCATGTCCCAACTCAATAACTAAGTCTTCCAAAGACTTAATCATTGTATCCTTGGCCTATGAGGAGGCCTTCTCCAACTGAAACTGTGCGGAGATGTTGTTCAATGAGTTTTGTAGCTGATGGGCAGCTATGGCTTTACTTGTAAGGGTGGAGTATATCATCTCTCCAGCCTGTTTATGCAGTTCTATTTGGTCTATGGGATGAATATCCCTTGCCAATACTTCAAAGTCAACCCTCTTGAAATCTAAAGATGCCTTGGGCTGTTGTGTTGTAAGTTTGATAAAGGACATTTGAAGTTTTCCATCCTTGATGTCAAAAGCTAACATTAGTCTTGTTTGATTTGTGGGAGTGAATTTCAGATATTGTGCATAAGTTTGAGCTTTGAGTTTCTCATTCCTCATTTTGATTTATTTATACCTGTCCTTTATGTCTTGTTCCTTATCAGTAGGCCTACTAAAGGAAGACACCTCCACACTTAGTTGCCTTTCCAACATCCGAGTCTGTGATGTGGATGGCTCTTGTATGTCTCTAGATGGAGTTGTGGGCCTGTTTCTATCTACCTTAGTGTTGGTTAGCTGTGCTGACCCTTCTATATATTCCTGTTTAGAGGCAGCATTGAGCCTTTTCCTCTTGATGTGACTTGTTTCCTGCTGCAGATTAGAGGTGTCCATTCCTGAAGTGGAAGCTCCCTCTCTATTTCCTTTTGAATTTTTCTCCTCATTCTAAGGAGTCTGCATGATAAGATGGGTACTCATGGTGCCTTCTTGTTGTCCTGGCACCTGCAGAAATGAGCTCTCATCAAGTTGCCTCTCTAAATCAATTAAGGTATTTTCAATGTCTACCTTTGTACTATATCTATCTATAAGAGTGTTCTCCAACCACTCAGACTGATTGGCATAAGCTTCTATTTCAAGTATGGGGTGATGAATGTAAGGCCCCAATTTGGTCATGAATCCTTGATGGTCATATCTCCACATGAAACTCTTTTGGAATTTCATTTCTTGTAATAAGCAATCTGCTTCCTCCCCTACTTCTCTTGAATTACAAATGAAAGGGCCCAATTGATATTTGACATTAAACTGGGTTCTCTTCTTGGCTGAAACAAAATTTACTTCATCTAAGTTCATTATTTTCCTATAATACTCCAAAGTAAATAACCTCATGGGGAGGTATTTGGGTAGTTTATATGGTGCAAGCTGGAACCCATAGATCCTTGTGTCTATGTGGTTTTGGTACAGGTACCAATCTCCCACTTTAATTTGCTTGGACAACTGGAGGACCCTTTTTATTTCTAGATTTATCCTAGGTGGAGGATTTCCTGTAACCATAGCCATGACTGGATGTACAAAAGAGTCTATAAACTTTGAATAAGTGTATGGTTGTCCAAATTTGTGGAATAATGGGGTCCAAAAAATGACAGACTTGGGCTGGCCCTTGGTATCAAGCTTCTAGAGAGTGAAAGGAAATCTGTCTGGTTCGTAGTATAGGAACATATGATAGAGGACAGATGAGTACTTAAACACTCTTTCATTACTCATTCTAGTAAACTTCTTATGCATCCTATCAGCGATAAACTCATCAAAATTGTACAAAACAATAGGAGGTTGTCCTGGGGTATAAATTGACATGAAGGAAAGTATAAGCTCATCAATGTATTCACTGGTAGTGTAGCCCAAAATGCGGGATAACATGGTCACAATCTACTTGCCCATTGTAGAGAAGATGGCTAACATATATGGAGGGGGATATTTGGGAATACGTTTTTCTTCCACAATTAAAGTTTGGAGTAACTGGGCCAAACTAGATGGATTTAACTTGGTTTACTGGTCTATTAGATCCCTAATTGAGAGTGGGGTTAGATTGGGTCCTGGTTGAAAATGTAACATTTCATATATGGATTTAGCTGTGATGGTGAACAAAACCTCCTGATCATGAGACATGATAGTTCTATGGCTAAGGACGTAGCATGAATGGCACATGTGGACAATTTTTGGCCTGACATGCACTTGGGGGAACTGATATCTGGGCAAATTCGACTCCCAGAAGTCAATGTCATCTAAATGGTTCAGGTAGTTGTCTTTGCTCTAGCAATGAACTTTGAGCAAGAGCTCCGATGCAGTGGCATCTTTTATTTGGAAGTCCCTGTCAGCGAGGGGAAGGTGGTCTAGGTCCAAATGTGGAGTTGTCATAGGTCGGACATCCATGGAAACATGGGTAGCCATTATTCAGTTCTTAAGGATTTGAATTAGGCATTGACGGTTTGTTCAAAGGTTTAAAATGAAAATTGGGAAATTTCAAAGCGTTTTGGCCGCAGTTGTTTTTAAACTTACGATATTTTTCAATTAATTTTACTTAATGAACATACTGAACAGGCTTAGTGTTTCCAAATTTGAAATGGGAGTGGTATTTTGCGGTGAAATACCTGGAATTTGGGCGAAATAGCTTCAAATTGATGGTTCGTGGCAGCTGCAGAGGTTTGTACGGTTCTGGTACGGACTAGGAGGTCAGTTGGGTTGCCTACAACATCTTCTAGAACGAATTTGGAGGTTTGTTGGTCAATTTGGCATTTGCAAGAATCGCCAAGGTTTTCACATTTTTACAAAGAAAATGAGTGAAAAGGGTGAAAAGAGGGCTTTTTGGCCTTTTATAGAAAAACAATGGTTTTTTGGTGGGTTCATTTACAAATGAACAGTTAGTGATTTATTCGGTTAAGCGGGGAAGTGGTATTGGAGGGTCATCGCACCGCTTTTGTGGCGCAGGCGGTATTCGGGAGGGGTCACCGGATGTGCCTTAGAGCACGACACATAGCATTCGTGGGGTCAGGGAAAACCACCTCATCGGGTGGGTAAAGTTTGGCAATAGAGTTCAGCTGATATGGATGTAGGTCACCGGATGAGGGGGGCGATGATCAAACGAGAGTTGGGTGAGGGAATTTCACAGGGGATAAAGGGAAGGCTTTTGGGGGGGGGGGCATAGGTTTAATTTTCAGTGGTATGGGATTAGTTTAGGAATTAATCCTATGTTAACTAATCGAGCGGGGCTTTAATCGCAGGATTAGGGGATCATGTGAGGTTAATGATGGGATTAACTTAGGTTTACCGGGATTAGGTAAACTAACTAAAATTGTATCGGGATATGGGTAATTTATATAGTTTATAACTAAACTAGGGGTTGGGTTATTTATATAAAGGAATTAATTTAATTATATGGGAAAAGGGATATGGGGGGATTATATAATAAAATTAGAAATGAATAAGAAATTTAATGGGCGAAGGGGGTTTTTCCTAAGTAAAATGGTAAAACATAACATTTTTGTGCACTTCGCTTTATACTTAGGATAAAGTGTTTTTTTGTGGGTTTTTGAGTGAAAAGGGATTTACATGGGGGTTTTCACTTTTCCTAGGTAAATGGTGTCAACAATAGGAAAATCGGGTTTTATTAGGGAAATGAGGGGAAATGAAGGGAGATGAATTTTTTGTGAAGGGGATTCTAGCACTTGTGCCCATAATTCATTAAGTCGAGGGTCCAGTCCCTCCAAAAGTCAGAGAAATGCTCTGAGCCTCTTTGACTTAAACGATTTGAGTACTTAGAACTTATTTATGGGAAATTAGTAAGTAGATGGGTGAAATGACTGGGGGGATGTTAAATAAACCAAGTTGTAAACCATTTTCCTTGCTTCTTTTATTGCTTATGCACATTTGAAAGATGCATTTAGAACATGACATAAGTGCTTTTTGTGTGACCCCTTGATATTTCTGCAACCTTTCTTCTACTTACCCATTTACTTACCCTACCATTTTTTCTTCATTTTATTTGGGTGCATTTAGGCTAGCAAACCCTTATCAAATCCTTTTTCTTTTACAAAGAAAACTATCTAATTCTAACATTATATCAATCCAAGGGCTCAAATTAAACTGATGAGCTCATTTTATTTACTCTACTGATCTAATGATCTGCCAAGATTAAACTATTTGGTCAAATTTTGTTCTCTAACTATGAACATAAAATTCAAATCATGGTATAATCAATATTAAACGTATTGCTACCATGGATTGCCGCATGAATAACAAGCTGCACACAATCATTATTGTGTATAAAAGTAAATAGGAGTGGCATTTTGACTTGCATACTTTCATGGTCTCTTTTTTTTTTTTTTGGGGGGGGGGTGGGGGGTGGTGAGGTTCATATATTTCCATTTTTTGACCTTTTCTTATTCCTTTTGTTCTTTGATTATTCTTTTAAGACATACCCTCTTTACAATTTTTTCATTTTTAATATGGAAAATATTTGTAAACAGCAAAGGTATGTACAATATTACAAGGCTTAATCTTAGTCATTCAAAATTATTACTCCTATTGGTATAGGAACCTAATAGAGTGAATTGAAAAGATGCACCTAAGTCAATCAACCATGCCTCATGATCTACATGTGTACTTGAAGAAGCCAAGTATACATCCCTACCTTCATCTGATGTGGTTTTCACCTCTACAGAATGAGCATCTTCAGATTCCTTTCCTTTGTCAGGAGCTTTATATTTATAGTCCCTTTTGTAGTTCCCTTCCTTTCCGCATTTCCAACACACCACCTTTACAAGTTTTCCTAGAGTTAGATCTCTATTACACAACATTTTGTCACTGTCCCTGTACTCCCCGTTCCTTGATCTTGTAGGACCTCTACAATGAACCCTGCATGCTTTACCTTCATGAAGAAACTCCCATTATGTCCCTCTTCATGAGTAGATCATTTCCCTTCTGCACAATTTCCCCTGAAACTTCTATTTTGCCCAGTTTACAAGGTCGGCGCTAATGACCTTTGTCTCCCCCTCACCGATGTGCAGAGATTAGCACTATTCCTCATTCTAATCAGTGCAACTGATCTATCTTCTAGTTTCACCGGTCTCCTTATGGAAAGTTTTTTAAATTAGAGTCGAAGCTTCCAACTCTAGAAGCACCGTAACGAAAGTCTGGTAAATAGTTTGCCTAGATGGGATCAAGAATGAAAGTTTGGGCTCCTTTCCCCTATAATGGTGGAACCATCTCAAGGGATAAGTCCTTATTCCATGGGAAGAGGATCCATCTCCCATCCATATTTCCTATATAAACCTCCCTTCTTTCCAAGCACAAGCTAGTTAGAGTGTTGGCTGAGTGTGAGTATTCTATTTTGATTAAACAAGCAAACTATTACTAGTTGTAGCCATATAGTTGTGTGAGGGAGAAGTGTGTTTGGTTTGGAGTGAATTCTAAAGGGAAGAGACTTTAAACTATTCTTGTTTGAAGCCATCATGGAGTGCTAGCAGAAGTGTGTGGGAACCTGGTCTTGTCAGAGGAAGACTGAAACGTCAAGACAAATGGTTGTAATCTCTCTTTGATATTAATATATGCAACTATCGGTTGATTTCCTACACATTTTGTAATATTACATATTTGTGTCTTTATGCTTCTTGACTCATTAAGTAGGTTGAATTGGAATTTGTCTATTATTATGTTTGTGTGCTCTTATTGTTTACTTGTTTCAGGAACTTGAAGAAGGAAGCGAGAGATTGCTGGAGCAAGCAAGCGAGGACATCATCAAGTAGGATAAGTGACCAAGAGGTAGGCCTATTATCGAGAAATCTAGATGCAAAGCTGCTAGTCTCACTAAGACGGATAGCTATCTTAGAAACAAACAGATTAAAGTTACTTTTTCTTTCCTTTACGAGAAATAGATAGGAGAGGAGCAAAGAATACCAACCTCAATCTTTCGCTTGGTTCTCTACTTGTTCCTTCTCCCCCTTTGACAGATCTTTGCCACTCCTCCCTTGACCACTTTGGTTCAAAGAGTACCTGTAAAGTCAAAGTAACATAATACCTTCAAAGTGCAGAGATCTACAATCGTAAACAATATAGGACCAGATATATATTGACCACACACATGTATATATTAGCAAACATACAAGAATGTGGAGGAAAAATTGAATAGCTTTATTGATATAGAGATTATAAGAGAGGATTACAACCCATTGATCTGACCCAGCTTCATCCTCCCAGCATGAAAGCCCTTCTTCACCTCATGAAAATCTTAGATCACCCAACACTACGATATTCCACCAGGAAACCAACAGCACTTCCTTACAAGATACAACATTCCAGCCTCTGGATCTCTGGGATGAGGGATCCATATATAGATGACTATAAGAGGGTGAGTCAGCTTCTGGGATTTTGATTAGTGTCCTCTCTCTGATAGTTCTTGATTCCACTTGGAGATTGATGATCTCTTACTCATCCCTAGGCAAACTTAGAGAGGCAAGTGTCACAGGAGAAGTTTCTGGAAGATTCCATGATCATCCACCTTGCAAAATGTCTCTACCATTTGTCTACTCTCACCCATCACACCCTACAGAAGGGATTTCCAGTATGCATCCCACTTTTTGCCTTTAGCACTGGGAAATCTGTATGGTCCAGTTTTGACCAGTTCTGAGCAGTTTTCTGTGGAGAAATTTTGGGAGATGATGTAATCAGTTGAACTTGTTCCTTTAGGGCATGAAACAACACTTTTAGGGACTCAGAAGCCCTTGGTTTATGGAAATATGTTATTGGGGTTGCAGTGCCCAAATATGTCTATAACAAGGACCTCTTGATTGATTCTAACCTAAGGAAATATTCCATAGAATGTATCTATTATGGCTAGACCCATTATTGGGCTAAAGGAATTCATTCGTGTCCGCACTTATAATTTTAGTTCACCATAATCTCCCTCTAGATTTAGATCTCCCACTCGATCACTTATTTTTGTTTCTGTTCTGGGACCATCCTCTTACAGATTAGGCATCACCATTCTGGCTCTCCATATTTTTCCATCTCATCTCCTCTATCAACAAGGATGAGACTATTTCCTCAAACTCCAAGGTGGTTCATTACTACCCATTGCAATAACCAGACTATCCCATGAATCTGATAGAGAACACAACAAACTAATGCACTTATCTTCATCTAAAATTTTAAAATCAATAGAAAATAACTGACTTACCATAGCATTAAATGACATCAAATTCTTTGTCACCAAGTCTCCATCTTTCATCCTCACGTTATACAGCTTTTTCTGTAGGAACAGTTTATTCACTAGAGACTTAGATTAGTACAAAGTCCCTAACTTGTCCCAAAAAACCTTTTCCGTAGCTTCCCCTGATACATTCAGCAATACTGAATCTGAGACACACAATCGCATTGTGCTCTTTGCCTTCCGATCCAACTTCTTTGATTCTTCATCGGACACTCTCATTGGTTTAGTACCTAGATCTACCGTGATCCATTGATCTTTATCCACCAACAGATCCTCCATCTTGAGTTTCCACAACTCAAAACTCTGACCATTAAATTTCTTGATCTCTATCTTTCCACTACTCACCATCTTCTTTCACCACCAGAATCAATCCCGCAGACCTCCCACTGAACAGGGTCTACCATAGGCCCAAGCGAAATCCCTCAACAGCAAAGGCATCCCCTTGAATCCAAAATAGCTCTAATACCAAATGTAGGTCTTAACCCCGTACAAAAATTACCCACATACAAATTCTAAGAACAGAAAAATAAACAAATGCGAGAGCATAACACATAAAACACATATCCACAGAGATTTTTCCCTGCATCCCAAAACTGGGACTACCAGCTTGATTTTTCATTATTTTCCTTTCAATGTTACAATACATATATATACACGCCGAAGAATCCAATACCATGGAACGAAAACCATCACGTCCAAAACCATGTGCAAAAGCCATGCACAAAACCATAAGTAGGTCTGCACAACCTAATATAGGATCCAAAAAAAATTCCACACGGTGCCACCCTGGACCCCATAGAGGGGGGCTACCTGCCCCCCTCACACCCCTTGTGACCCCCCTGCTGCACAATCGGTGCAACGAAGGGGGGCTCCGCCCCCCCTCTAACCCCCGATTTCACTACGTAGGCTAGTCGTGGAAAGAATATAACGCAATCCAACACAGGTGGTTTTCGAAAGAAACAAAGGAAATAATATAAAAGAGTAGAACTAAAGGTCATCTGACCAGTTTGTTCTGCTATGCACATCCCTTCATACATTATGAGGAAAATATACTTCAAGTGAATTAATAGACATAAAGTAAAGAAATGGCCCAAATTTTCATATATTTATAAAATGGTTTCATTCATTAAAATATCATAAAGACTCATAGGAGAACATTCATGAGATTTCACTGCTTATTTAAAATTCTAGAAAGCACAAATGATATGCACTCATAGAAATAGTTCTCTTCAGTAGTAAAAATTAATATTACTTATTGAGGGGGGGAGGGGGTGAATCAATATTTATAAAGTTTGACAATTGTTTTGCCAATCACAACTATTCAACAATACAAAAATGGACCAATCACCCAAATCCTGGACATGGGATATTTATGTGCAAACCCATATGGGAGAAAACACAAATATTCTTTCAATTATAATGTAAATGCAAGATCCAACTTCACTTTATATCAAATTTTGTAGGCACCAACCAATAGGAAGCAGTAACCCCCTTTTTCTTTGCAAGCACCCACTTATTGGAAGCACCAAGTCCTACTATTTTTGGGCACCATCTTGCTAGAGGTATCAAACCCCTAGTCATTATAGGAACCAACCTGATGGAGATTCTAAACCCATAACATGCAAGTGCCCACTTTCTTTAGCCACTTATATCACTTTTTCATTCATTTTTAGACTCGAATCTATGTCCCTTTAATTAAAATATCACACTAACACAATTTAATACTCAAATTTGATTCCTTTCTTTGATCTTTTCTTCTTTAATTTCTAATCAATTCAGACCTCCTTCCTTTGCTTTGCACAACAATATTAGCTTTTAGCCAATATACCCTCTATAGATTTACTGAACATTCCTCTTTCAACTAAATAGCTTCTTCTTTGTATTAATTGTTAAATCCTACTATTATGTTCATCTAAAACAATTTTCGGCTACTTTATTTGCATGAGGAGTTGACTATGCATCACACAATTTTTCTTCTATTGATATATGAATACCTCTAAAATTTTGTCCAACTTTTACTTTATTCTTTATGAAAGAATTGTCACTAGAGACCATGAATTTGACCTTATCACTCAAGCTTTGTATCTAACCAATAAATGTGACCTAGGTGTTATAACCACAAGCTTAACCATTGTTGAAAAAAGGTTCTAATGGATGATAGGCACCTAGGAACTTAGCTCCTGGTACTTAAAAGTGGAAATTGTGACCTTATACTTATCCATTACCAAATTACTACCTATCGGCCAACAATCATCCCATAATTGGCAATACAATAGACAAATACATCACATGCTAGTCATCATGTTCACCATTAAGTGGTGCAAATTATTTCATGTCTTCTTCCTACTACTTGTTTCCCAAGTTTATTTTGGTTTTCAAAGCCTTCTAACTTAACGATTTTATAGATGAACACATCATATGATGGTGAACCTGTTCATTAGTTATCATAGATTGTTACCTATTTTTCACCCACCACTTGTCGTCCACATTCACATTTGTTGCAAAACCCTTCAAACTAGGAGGTTCGACATGGGAACCAACTTTCCATGTCACATACACATGTGTGTCATCCACATGTCACTTTCCAACTTTCCATTTTGGCCTATTAAAAATATTGAATCCACTTTCCATGTGTCATGCTTTTTGGGTAACTAGGATGACTTCTAAAAATCAATCTTAATCCTACATTAATTCTCTCAACCTGGGATTCGTCTTTTATTTCAAGGTTGTTAGCACATTATGTGCAAGATAAAATCCTAGAGGATCGAAATTTAAGCATCTATTACTACAAAAGACTCACAGGAATTTCTAAATTTATCCAATCGTTGCAGAAATAAACTATTCACACATCAATCGGTTTACTTCCTATTACTTAGAATTTTGAACTCATCAAGGAACTAACCTAGATTCAACAATCAAATTCACAATGTTTCTACATAATCATATGCATAAAGGAAAATTATTTAAATCACATCGTTATTCGAAAGTCTCAGAAAGCTTAAGTAACTCAGTAAACTTACTCAGTAAAACCTTTAATCTCATAAAATGCATTTAACAAATTCAGGAAAAGTAGTAGTATTAGAAAACATAAGATTCAATCCACATCTGACTATGAAAGGAAATAGCATAACCAATATTCACAAAGAGAGTAAATGAGAATAATACAACAAGCAGTAAATCTTTTGGTGACTGGGCTTGAGGTCCCCAGAAGGAACTGTCGTAAGAAACTCAATAAATGAACTTAACGAAAAAATATTTAACTCTTCATTAATATCAAAATAAGTTACAAAATCATTTATAACACTTCAAGGTTGAATCATTGTTCTCAGTTTCACTGTAAGAATGAAAATTAAAGTCTCCTCCCATTTTTATTCGCCACTGAATTATATATTACATAAAAGTGCTAGTAAATGGAGCTATCATAAGCATAAGGAGATCCTCAGGATTGATCATTGTGATCATCGAAAGTTCAAATAGAAATTTGTATCTCCATGAGTTGTCTTGTGTGTATTCCTAGCTTGAATTTCCCTAGTTAAGATAATTGGTGTCCATACTTAGCGCTTTCCACTCATCTTAAGGAATAATTCTCGTCCGATCAAGTGATTCTGCACACAAATTAACTTAAATTAAGACTTATAACATCTAAAATACTTAAATCAATTGACAATACTTTCAACTATTTTCAATTATCCTTTTCTTCCAAATATCCTCAAAATTAAAGTAAAATCATTGAAAAACATATTACCAACCAAGGTAATAAAGAGGAAAATCATACCTTTTACACATCCCAATAATGCTCACAAGGCACCATTTCATCTATCCTAACATATAGTGTCCATGTCATACAACTCACCTAGAATTCAAATCAAGTGGGGTCCACCTGTAATGTTCCAATGTTTGGTGGGTGCTAAGATAAAGAGAACTTACCAATGGGCTCTCCATGACTTGACACTATGACTAAGAGCCTATCTTACTACTTTTTAGCTCTCCCTTTTGAGATTTTGTTTTATACTTCATTCGATAATGGCTCACTAATCTGATTAAGGGCTCATAGTCCACACACATGCATGTCTAAAACCATGACTAGGATGAAACCTTTCTTGCACTAGTTTATGTTTTCGTCACAGTATACAAAACTTTGGTCTAGATACAAACTTACTTACATCACTTCATATTAAACCAAATTTTCTTCCCATTCTATGAGAGCTAGAAAAAGTTCCATATATTGTTGAAAAGGTCCCTGAGTAGGCTACACAATTGTACATTTTCCATTCTCATTTAGACAAAGGCATTAAAAAAGAAAAGTGTTAAAAGATGGACTTTGTAACTCCATCAATGACATCAACCTAAAAAATTACTTTAAACAAATAATGACAGCTCAAATTGAGGACTATAGTAATGACATTAATGAAAACATGTTCAATAAGCTATCCCTAAACTTGACATCAATGACAACACATACTCAACAATCTGCCAATACACTCAATAATATCCCCTTTTGGAATGTATGAAAACAACAGTAGACATTTCTAGGAAATGATTGATTTGGAGTTAACTTACCTTATTAAACACTCACCTTGTTAGGATATTGTCCTTATAGGTTGTTGATTTCTCACTCTATTTCCTCACTCTCTCAAGATTTCTACTAACTTTCCCAATAATACTAGTCTAGTCAAATGTAAAATCACTCTCTCCCTTTAATATCAATGGAAAATTGGGCTGGATCTCATTCTCCCTAATTTGGAAAAGAAAATGATGGATATATGTATCAATAAATCCTCTAAGTACATTCTACTATCTATTATCATGCAACTTCCCTTGATCTTATGTTACTATCTTCATTGTGACCTCTTGGCATGCAACTATCCCTTACAAAACCAAACAACTACCTTGTTTTGTATGGAAAGGATCCATGGAAGCTTTGTATGTAAAAAATGGACCTCAAAACAAAAATGTACAAACAAATTAAACTTTATAAGAAACAATAGGATTCAATATGATGATGTTAGCCATAAGGGATGATTCACCATTTTTGGAGTAGAAAGGTCAAAAAAAAAAACTATTTTTTCAACGCATGTTTTCAACTTATTTCCCCATGATTTTACTCAAGTTTTGAGTGGGAGAACTCATTGGATGAGAATAGATGGATCCCTTTAGGTCTTGATTGATACCTTGATACTACACCAATAGCTTATATTATGTCTCTCCTTAACTTTGTTAGGTATTGGAGACTACTAATCACTGATTTGAACATTGTTTGGTTGACCTTAGATGATTCATCATCTTTTCTCAACTTACACCCAATGACCATGGGAGTGCTAATAGGTGATTCTCTTCCATCGCAAAAAATTTCAACATCTTCTTAAGGTATTTTATTTTGGATGTAAGCATTCCTATGGATAATTGTGAAATCTATAAACCAAGGAAAATGGATAGTTCTCCTAACATTAGCATTTCAAACCGAACTTTCATTTTAACTACAATGTTTTTACTTAGTATGCCTGCATCACTTCCAAATATTATTTCAATCAACATAAACAATAATAAATAAAATATTTTCATCTTCATATTTAAGATATATATATTATATATATATTATATATATATATATATATATATTATATATATTATATATATATATATATATATATTATATATATATATATATATATATATTATATATATATATATATAGATTGATATATATATATGTATGTATATCTATATATATATAATATTATATATATATATATATATATAATATATATATTATTTACTATTAGTTGTCCCTCTTTTGTAACCTTATTGTTGTATATGCTTTTCCAATCTTGAACATCATGCTCTTGGTTCTTTTCTATATCCCATTAAAAGCTTTCTTAAGATTGCACACATCATTTATGTTTTATGACAACTAGAACTCTTTAGGTTTTTCTATATAAACTTCCTCTTCCAATAATCCATTTAGAAAGGTTGATTTCACGTCCATTTGAAAAACTTTTTTGTTTAGTCATGGATAGCATGGCAATATGTGCTTGAATAGAAGTACTTTTTAGCTTTCTTCTAGTTTGTATTCCTACTTCCATATCACCAACAAGTTGATTTACAAGGTGATTCTTTTGTAAATGCCTTGAAGGGGTTTTTGGATGAGTGCATGCTAACTCTTCTTCTTCTTCTTATTCTTATTCTTCTTCTTTTGAATAGTCATGTTATTCATCTTCATATTCATTGTTGATCTAATCAGCTAGCCTGATATATCACAACTTATTTTCCTTCGGAGGTAAAGTTTCATCCACCTTTTCATCAATTCTATCAATTAGTTTGCAAAAATTCTTGTTATAGCCTCTATAGCCTTTTCTCATGGTTAATTATCCTAGAAATATTCCCTCATCCACTCTAGCATTAAACTTTCCAAGATTGTCATCATTTATCTTAATGTAGCACTCACCATTAAAGACTTTGAAGTGCTTAATTAAAGTTGGTTCTTCATACCACAACTCATAGGGAGGCTTATTATTGTTTGGCCTAAAGTGATATTTATTTAATATGTGAAGTGTTGTATTAATAGCTTCAACCTAAAAGGTATTTGGAATATTTTTCTCATCCACCATTGCTCTAGCCATATGCTACATTGCTCTATTGTTCCTCTCCACCACACCATTTTGTTGTGGGGTGTTTGCAATCGAGAATTGTATTTATATTCCATCTCCTTTGTGAAAATCTTAAAACTTACATGAGGTAAACTCCCCACCTCTATCATATCTTATGTGTTTCAATTGATAATAACTTTGGTTCTTAATGAGGGATTTGAAAGCTTTGAACTTACCAAACACTTTAGATTTATCTTTCAATAATGCAACCCAAGTCAACATGACATTATCATCAATAATTAGCATAAAAAAATCAGTCTCAACTTGAGGTTTTAGTTCTTGAGGGTCTGCATAAGTCTACATAAATTATCTAAAGACGCATAGTTGATGATTTTTCCTTAGCCTTGAAGGGTACTCAAATTTGTTTACCAAATTAACATGATTTGCAAACTGTAGTTCTCAACTTTCAAATCCTTGGCAAGTCCCTTACAACTTTATTTTTGTTTAGTTTCACTATATGATCAAATTTCAAGTGTCCCAATAATTTGTGCCATGGATATCTTTCATTAATTTTCCCCATGCAACAGTTCTCACTTTCCTCATTGATTATGTATAGATTACTTGGATTTCTCATAGCCTTTACTACTACCTTCAATGTGTTTCATCTTTATCTCACAAAATTTGGAGTGAAAGATAATAACATACCCTTAGTCAACATATGACTTGCACTCAACAAATTGTGTTTGATTCCATCCACAAAAAGGACATTTTTATCCTTGCCTCTTCTCTTTTCCAAGCTAGTTGTGTATTTTCCCATGATTTTTCCAAGAGCATCTTTACCAAAGGTAACACTATCTATCTTCTCTTCTCTCAGTGACAATAATTTACTCTTATCACTAGTCATATGTTTGGAGCATCCATTGGCCACATAATAATGGATGCCTTGGTTCTAGGAATACAAGACAATGCCACACTCTTCTTTCCTTTCATCCCTTTTCTCTTTCCATGTTATGAGTTCTTGTATTTTCTTGGTCTAAGGGACTAGTCTAAATCTGTTCCTCTACATGTAGCTACCTTAAGCCCAAATTTTTTACACTTACAACACGCAACATGATCTATTAAAGTATAAAATGGATTGTTCCTTCTTGGATTCCTATGATAAATTGCATATATGTTGTCCCTATTCTTTAAGGATTTAAAATATTCGTTTTTGAATTGGTTAGCTCTTAGATCTCTACAATAGACAACCCTATGACCAATTTTTCTCTTGAACAACAATGACCATAAAATAGATTTTGATACCTAGAAGTAGATGCCCTTTGAGAGAAATATCTTATGCTTCTTTTTTGATTGTCTTAATGAGGCCTCTACTAATTTTTTAAGTCATTTTTATGGTTCTTAGAATTGTTTTAGTGTGCCATCCTTTGATACTATTGTTGCTTTTATGTTCTTTTCCTTCAAAATTCTTGGTGCTTGTCTCTCCTCAGTAATTAAGACCATTTTTATGAGGAAATATCTATGAACACTCATGATGTCATCCAATTTCTTGGATCCTATAACAAATTTTAAATTCTAGTTGAGTCGACCTTGGGTCTTTTCTAATTCTTTTCTAATAGAGATAAATTCATCATCTAGTTTCTCACATTCCTTCCCCTTCTCTTTCAATTTTTATAAAATAGTTTCTTTCATCTTATTGGCTTCCTCTAGCTCCACCTTCAGAAGAAGAATTGATTAGTCTTCAATTTCGTCCTTTTCTTTTTCATATTTCATCAACAACTCTTTAGGCTTATTTTTATTTTTCTTAAGCTTTTGTATTTATTTTAAGGCACTGACTAATTCTCCATCCATATAAACTACAACTTCTTGTTATTCTAATTCATAATCATATTTCCCTTCATATTTTATTTCTATAGCCATGCACATAAAACCATTCATCGTTTCTTTATTAGAATGTTTCTCATCCTCATCCTTTGAGGAGACATTGTCCTTTTGGGTATAGATGTTCTTCTTCTTTAAGATTTTTTTCCTTCTTGACTCTCTTATACTTATCATTTTCTTTATTGTCATATTCATTATTTTCGTTCTTATGTGATAATTTAGATGGATGGTGACCTACTTTTCGACAATTGAAAACTTTGAAAGGAAACTTACCTTTGTATTTGCTAGAATATCTCTTCAACATTCTAAAACACTTTGCTTCTTCTTCATTAGATCCATAGATTGAGTCTTTTACTCTTCTTTTTTCTTCTTTTTATATTTAAATGGTGCTTCCTCTAATATATATCTTCCTTTTTTCAATTCTCATTTTACAGGAATTCAATGTTCCATGCAGTTGATTCATTGTTAATGTGCTAATATTTTATATCTCATCAATAGATGATACTTTGGATATGAATATAGTAGGAAGAGATCTTAATACCTTTTGACTTATCCATGGTTTCATCAAGTCCTCTTATTGTGTTAATTATTTCATTGATGTGAAGAAATAATTTGGATATGTCATCATCCTCATTCATCTCCAATGATTCAAATTTCATTCTATAAACTTGGAGTTTATCCTTCTTTACCTTTCTACTACCTTCATATCAATTAGCAGGCTTCTCCCATATCTCTTTGGTTTTGTTTAAGTGTGTAACCTTAACAAAAATAGGTTTATACAATCCACTTAGGATTTCATTCATTTCTTTATAATTATACAAAAATCCAAGCTTGTCATATATGTGACTTGGGATCTATAACCACATAATCAACCATTTTTTGTGGAGGTTTCAATGTCTGATAGGTGCTAAGGAGCTTATCTCCTAGCACTTACGTTGGCGGTTATGAACTTAAGGTAGTCCACTATCATATCAACTCCTGTCGGCCAAGTTGATAGATCTAATCATCCCAAAATTGGTGATACGACAGACAAATACATCACATGATGGTGACCATATTCATCACTAAGTGTTTTATATTATTTCTTGTCTACTACCTGCCACTCACCCCCTAAGTTCACTATGTTGTGAAAATACTTCCATTTTGGTGGTTCGATAAATGAACATTTCATATGATAGTGAACTTTTTTTTATTATCATATATTTTTACTTATTTTCAACACACCACTCATCGACCAAATTCTTAGTTGGTTTCAAAACCCTTCAAACATGGAAGTACAATATGGCACCCAGCTTGCCATGTCACCTACATAGGTGTTCCTACCACATGTCTCTCACCAATTTTCCATTTATCTCATTGAAAATTCCTAATCCACTTTCCATGTGTCATGCTAATAAGCTTCCACATCAGTTATCATAGCATGCTATGTCCATCTCATCCAAACCACCTAAATCCACGTCAATTGAGGTCCACCTACAATGTTCTAATGTCTGGTGGGTGCTAATCTCAAGAGAACCTAGCAATGGGCTCTTTGTGACTTAAAGCAATGAATAAGAGCCTAGCTTGTATCCCATTGACTCTCCCTCTTGAGCTCGTGTTTTGGGCTTTGGTTGATAATGACTTGTGTTGATCCTATGAGGGGCCCACACTCGATACACATGTATGTTTGGAATGGTGACCAAGCTAGAACTTTGCTTACACTACTTCACTTTCAACCCATTTTTCTTCCCAATGTATGGAAGTTATACTAAATTCCATATACCATTGGAAAGGAATTTGAGAAGGCTAGAAAACTATACACTTTTCATTCTCAATATGACTAAGGAACTAAAGAAGAAAGGCCTTCAAATATGGATTGTGTAAATCCATTGATGAAATAAAGCTAGAACTTACATTCAAAAATCAATGACAACTCACATCTAACACGATAGCATTGAAATCAATTACAACATGTTAAACAAGCTCCCCTTGAGCTTGATGTCAATGAGAAAACATACTCAAAAATTTTCCAACACACCCAAAACTATACACATCCATTCATATACTATGAAAAAAATATACGTGAAGTGAATTAATGGACATAAAGTAAAGAAATTACCTATATTTTTAGAGAGATCTAAAATGGTTTCATTCATTCAAAGTTCATAAAGACTAATAGGATAACATTCATGAGATTTAAATGATTATTTAAAATTCTAAAAACCACAAATGATATGCACTCCTAGAAATAGATCTCCTCCATAGTAAAAACTAATATTACATACTTTAAGTTTGAATAAAGTAAGTCCCTAAATAACTTTACGAAATATTGATACTTAACATAAAATTAAAGGAATTCACCCACTAATGACTAGGATTTTACTCTTGTGGACCAATTAATATCTAGAAACCTAGAAGAAAAAGAGAAATCATGCTCAAGGATTGGATTTATAAATATAAGACATTTCAAAAAGATATATGATCAAATATTGTAAATAAATAAGGTAATTGTTTTAGATAGAATAGAGAAAAATCAAAATATTATGGAATTATTAACTAGTAGAATGAATACTCTCCTTTCGTAGTTGTTGCTTATATTTTTTATAAATGGTGTGCCAAAATCCAATCTATTACATGAATTTTGTTCCTTTCCTAGAGACAAAAAGAAAATGATTGGCATTAAAAACACATAAACAAGTGAAGAAACAAGGTAAATCAGAACAATATCATTAGTTACAATGTGATAACAAAAAAAAACAAACGAAAAAAAAAAAGAAAAGAAAAAAAAAAACAATAGAGGTAGGGAAGAAAGAATTCTCATTATTTCTTCATGAAAAGAGTTACAAAATGATCCCAGCAACACTAAAGAGAGTTGATAAGATAATGGACCTGATGACTCTCCTACTGAAATATCCATTTTTCCCCTCCTTTCATGAATGATCTCTCCTCAAAGAAGTCATGCAGGAGCTCTCAATGGTGAGGTCTATGAATATAATGAAATGTTAGATTGCTATACAATTTGGTAGCATAACTTTTCCTAGGATTCTCTCTTATCTTGCTCCCAAATATAGTGATATTTATAGGCCAAAGGCCATTCATTATGTCCCCTTGCCTCACTGATGAGATTTTATCTTTGAATGATCCATTCTGAGATAAAAGGAGTTCTTTGGAGGCTCCTTAATGCAACTACAATAATGTAGTGTCTTGATACTAAGATACTTGACCTTTTCCTCTTAGTTGGTTGTTACCAATCTAATTTTATTTAGTCTATAGACCATTGAGATGTCACTTCTATGGATCCATGTGACTATCAAAGAAACATCCAGGTGATCCATGAAAAATTAGTGAGGTGGATTTGTGCAGATGGATATTTTAAATGATAACCCTATGAACCTTTAGTTTTTCTCAACATGTGATGTTTTACAACATTCACTAGTACACTTGCACATGTAATTATTCAGTGTCAAAACCCTTATCTAATGAAATTGAGTGTACAATATTTTAGTAATAGTAGTTTCCCCTAATGTGTTAGGTTAGGAGAAAATTTATAGCTAATATACATCATGGTTTTCTAGCTAATGGTGGCTCCTGCTAACTTCTTGGGAGAGAAATCCTTGTTTGGAGAATAGTAGGGGGTCTTGAAGAAGAGATCACAAAATCCACTATTGAAAGGAAGTATTTAAAATTGAAATATGAGGAAATCATGTCCCATTGTTATGATCATGAATTCAACAACGATGGTTACATTGGTGCACAAGAATAATCTTGTCAAGAATGTTGAGAACATAATCTCTACTATTGTAGTAGATGATCGTTTCACCCTCAGTGGAATCTCTAATATATGGTAAGATTGATGCATATGCCCCCATGTACGAGGAATGATTGAGAGTTAATAGCACTATTGACAGAGGTTTTATCTTGATAGATGGGTGTTCAACCAAACTAAGAAACTACAAATTTCAAAAAGTATGACACTTCACAACATGAAACAATACAAATATCAAACATCAGGGGTGTAAATGAAATCAATGGGAAATGATAACTGCCATTTTTTCATCCAAATTTCACACTAAATTTAAATAATAACTAATATATTACTTCTTTCCTAGAAAGTGAGAGCTAACGTCAGCAAGAAGGAAGACACAAATGTATGGAAAGGTGGTTTTCAAAGAGCTCTAATTGAGACTTTATACAGATATAAAACCATGGAATGGTGAAAAAGAAACAATGATTGAGGTTGAAAGAATGTTATGGAGGATATAAACATCCCAATATTTGAGTATTGTTCGAGTGTTGGTACCTAAAACAAACTAAGGTAGGAAAGCCCCTAGAATCCGGAGGACAACCAAGTGAGTGACAAATGGTAGATTTCACTAGGCGAGTTAGGTCTGCAACAATATGTTATTCTAGTTAGCAGTGGTGAAGAGTACAACATTAAATTAGTATTGAGTGGATGGGGTGTAAAAATAAGTGCTCCAACCAAGGGTGACTTGGGACTTCCGCCATGTAGTAGGTATGAAAATGAGTGAGTTCCTTTCTTCCAAAAAGAATATTTGTACACTTCTTGAATGAATGTTAAAATTATTTGCAATGTAAAAACATGGAGACAAGTTCCACAATGTGTGGTAGCCTACATGAAGATGTAGGGGAATGTGAAATTTTTAGCCTTATACAATTAATTGTTGTAAATATATTCTTAATAAATAAAGAAAAATACAATTGAAAACACATAAATTTTACACATAGATTTTATCCTAGAAACCCAAACCTAGGAAAACTCGCAATATTTTTCTTTTCATTATAATACCAATATAGTGTTTCAATAAAATATACATGCCATGGAATATGAACTTCCAATCGAAATATAGTTCCTGAAACAAAACTACAAAACCATGGGAAAAACCACCGTGTGCCAGAAAATTTCTTTTGGCAAAATCATGGGCCAAAAAACCACCAAAAAAAATTCAAAACAAATTTGGCATTATAATGTTGCCATTGATGTCAATAGGGACTTATTACTGGTTGTATGATAATTGATTTCAACTTGATGATGGTGGCTCTCGTGGTTTGTGGTCATTATGATAATCTATTATGACATGAGTTATCATTGATTTGATGCAGAGGTCTCGATTTGATGCAGAGTTGTTGATCCATGGTAGGTGGTTGGCCAACTAGGATTTCATGCTTCTCTCTTGATGCATATGCTTTTGGAATTATAATCCTCTTATAATGATGTTATTATTGATGAAAAGGAGTTGGAGAAGGAATGTTAGGGTTTGGAGAAGGTGTAGGAGGCCTTACAGGCCTTGGAGACACTTAAAGATTATTTTTTGAGGAGCAGAAACTTGAAAATAGGGTAACACAGGTAACATGAATGAAACATGCATTGGGAGCTAGGGTAACACAATTTCTTTGTACATTACCAGAATTAGTAACTCTCTTCCTGAATTGGAGACTCGCGTTACTATTTATGAGTGGAGTTCTCTAGATTTTGTGTGCATTTTAGTAATTTTCAGTGGTTGCAACAAAGGCATTTGCTCGTGGAATTTCTTAGATGGTTCAAATTGACTTACTATCCACCTAAAATAAATGATTAAAGTGTGAATTATTTTATTTATCAGGTAGTGGAGAGAATGGTTTGAATAGGTTAAATAGATGAGTGAAGCGATCATTATAGGGTTACACAGGGCACATATTCAAGAGTAGAGGTTTGTATAGAGGCAAGAGGTTGAACTCCTATAGCAAAGGAGCACACGGAGGTAAATGGAAAGATAATGTGAAGATCAATAAGGTTAATGAAGAGATCATTATTAGTCATTGATATTACAGAGGCGGAGTTCGATCTTGATGAAAAATATAGAGCATGGAGAGGTTGTAGCAGAGGTCAATTAATGGTAGAAAACTTTGGATTAGAGTTTGATGGCTAAGGGATAAAGAGCATATAGTAGATCCTTGTTATGTGACTAATATATTTGTGATTGCAGGGATGGAGACATTATTATGTATTTGTATTCTTTTTTATATATTGTTTGTATTTTGTAGTGAGAGTTTGATTTGCTAATATGGCTATGTGTGTGTGTGAGCCATTGCTTGTATTATTATTGCATAATATTGTTGAGATTTGGATTATAGTGTGTTAATATGATGTTGATGTATTGAGAGTAAGTATGTAGGGGATTTGTTGTATGCTTCAAATTTGTTTTGATATTGCAATACTTTTATGTATGGTGTTGGTTACATTGTCAGTTAATTGATTGGGGCAGAGAATGTGTTATATGCACTTATCACACATTGTGATCCCAATGCGAAATTCGAATGAAGAGAGGCTCATTTTTTTTTGTATGTAGATTATATGGACCATAGTTTTAAAATAAATGAAATGAGGTCCATGAGATGTATTTCAAGGTTGGGTCCTTTAGTGTGGCAAGTGGTGGCTTGCATATTTAGGGTGTAGTGGCATCCTTCACGTAATGTCATGAGAACTTGGGAGTGGTGAATTGCATTCAATGGTAGCTAGATAGTCGAGTGGTGGTTGGGTAAGACTTATTGGGAGTGGTGGCTTCCAATAGGTGGTGGCCTGCAAAGTTGAGGGAGTGATGTCTTCTTGAAATTGGTGGCCTATAAAGATCATATAAGTTGTTGTCTGAAGCGAGTAGTGACTTGCATGATTGGAAAGTTATGGCTTGCACATTGGTGGTGTCCAGTGAATCATATGTAAAAGAATATTTATAATAATAGAAGAGAAGACGACGAATACTATTTGTCATGTTAGTATGAAAATTCTTAGTGAGTGTACCAAAAATACTTCACTTAAGTCACCAGTGACACGTGACCCTAACAACATTGTGTGGTTGTTTACGCTTCAGATCTGCAATAAAAAAATGAGAAAACCTTGCAACAACAACATTGTATATTATCCAAAATAGGAAACAACAAGAAATATCTGATGTAATAACCCAATAGAAGAAGACTTTTTTAAATGAATTATGTTTTATTAAAAAATACCTGGTGAAGGACATCTACAACATTGGTTTGAAAATCCCCCTCCATGGGATGGGTCCTTTGATGGCCTTGTGCTTCGGCAATCCATTTTTCTCTCTCAATATGTCAAAAACCCAAAACAGAAGAGTAGAAATCAAATGAGAGCTCGAATGCAAAGTGACGATAGTGGTGGCAATGACAGTGATCATGGTTAAGAATGAATGGACAACCATCTTACTTATAACAAAGTATTGGGTTGATATTGAGAACGGAAAATAATAAAATAATATTGTCCAAATCAAGATCTACTCGTTAGGAATACTTCATTATATCCTTTAGAGAGGGAAAAGATATTCAAAATGGTCAAATATATTTATTTAGAAATAATTAACAAAGAAAATGATTTGATAATTATTTTGGGGGGATTAAGAAAGGTGTGAAATTGAAATAATTTTTAAATAGTGATTTAAAAATCATTCCAAAAATAGAATTAAGGAATAATAAATAAATAATGATTTATTTAATTATTCCTAGTTGATTTAGTCAAATGTGATAAGGAATAATTATCAAATAATTATTTAATAATTACTCCTAGAGAAAATTAAATAATAATGATTTATTCAATTTATTCTCAAGGGGTTTTTTAATTTTAATCAGAAATAATTTAATAAAAATAGTTTACTAAATTATTTCCCATGGTGACAGTGATTTTACCATGGTAAAATAATCCTACATGGTGTAGTTCGATCCACCTAGTTAGAAATGGTTAGGTGATAATTTTTTACGTGATAACGAATTTCCCCCCAACGTACGAGTGTTAGGAGAAAATTGTATAACAAGATACATTGTAGGTTACACTTCCACGAGACACCAAAGGGGAGTCAGAGAGAGAGAGAGAGATACAACTAAAGTAATCCAAGGAAGGATGAAGGAATGGAGGGGGAAAGACCTATTAAATTGATATAGGTCTCCTTTTATTTTGAGTACATGATCTCAAATGAGGTGGGGGAGGCATACACATACCCACCAATATCACTGATTACAAATAATAATCATGCACCCAACAATGTGGGTCTGAGCAACAAAGTACATAATACATTATATGTTGGCATCAACGGTCTAGAAAATAATACAATGAATCCCATATATATAATGTGCATGGAAACACATAGGCTAGGACTGAATACAATAACATATGAGTACATGAGACATAATTCCCATCAAGCAGACATGGTGAGAGGGGATCACAACCAAAGAATTCCTTTTGAATAGGAAAGGGATCTGAATATCTGAACCGAGCATATGAAGGAGACATGCATGTTGTGGGCACTACAAGCGACTGAAACCAAACCCATCAAATCTATGGAACTGCATCTAAGGCTGGAGCATAATCTGCTGACGTGCAGGCATGTGGGGGGTTACATGAAGGGCCACCCCCTCATGAGCTCTAGAACATATCATACATACCCGGGAAACATTGGTACAATCTCCTGGATCACCAAACCATAAAGTGTACGATTCTTGACCATGCAATAATGACCTAGGGTCGGGCACATCAGAAACAACCAAGTAAAAGGGAAATGATGATTCCCTTTGCTTTATCTATGGAAGTGAAAAAATATGAAGGATGGAACCAAGGTACACCACCCTCTAGACCACACTTCTGGAATAAATGTATTGAAGTCAACATAAGAGGGTTCACCAGAGTTGATGCAATAAGGGGTCCTCAACAAAGGCACGAGGGATCATGTTAAAGTGACTAATGGATTAACACCAGGGAAGAAGATGGAAGGAAAAAATATGGGTGGTGGGCTGACGAATTCCCATGTCATAGAATAATATGCATGGTTAACCTAGAAGTGACTCACTCAATTCCTGAGGGGATGGTCAATTACTTAAATGGAGGCATTTGAGAGATGAAACATTATAGATGGAGGCCAAAATGAGAAAAATGGGATGAATACTACAAAAAACATGTATGGGACACTGTAACTGGATGCAAGGGGACTCATAACGTACTCCGTAGATGCAAGGGTGACTCATCTCTAATGCTCTGAAGAATGGTGGCTCGATGATGTTGCAACATGGGGGAGGCCTGAAGGGGACCTTAAAAACATGAGTAGATGATGACTACAAATGAAGAAAATTGACACGTGAGTCGACTAGCCCAAAGGAAAAGTTGTACTAGAATACATGTGGATCATATGAAGAAATTTGATTTTAATACATGATAAAGTGAGACCTCGTGGAAAAATTTCTTCCTGGTGAAGTGTCAAATTATCAAAAAGAAAAAGAGACCCATTATATAACTTAGTGAGAGATTTCCAATGGTGTTGACAATTCATCAAACCAAGCTATAGTTTGATTGGACTAGGTGACGAAAAAAAATAGGGGTTTTCCTATAAAATGGATTCTTTCCCCCATATCAAATTCATTTGCATAGTGACCTGTTGGAGAATTTGGAGAGGAGGAGAAGGCCCTAACTCTTGAGGAGAACATAGCGTAAAAACCTTCCATCAGAATTCAGATATGTGAGTTTCAAGTAGGTGAATTTACTTGTATAAACTTTCCTTAATGCTTCTTGGAAGGGTGGTTCCTAGTGAAGAATCAAGGTATGAGAAAGGAATACAACAATGATATACCAGAGAAGGTCTAGGATCATCCCCGCTGACCAAACCAAACATGAGGACTGAGTGGTAGGTGTGGCATCACACAGACTAGAAAGTTTGAAGGTATGGTATCAAGCATCTACAATATGAGATGTGTATATGGCTTTTCCAAGAGGTCGATGGGAAAAACTCTCCAAGGAATTAGAGGATAATCGACCATACCTAGATCATTGGGGTCTAGGCTGAGACTTATGTTAATCAAGTGAGAAGGTGGCCAGGGGTTGTCATGCCCATAAGCATGAGATACTGCCCCCCAACATATGATGTTGGAAGGGAATGATAAGGTATGCAAAGGTGAGATTGATGCCCTTAGCTGGATGAGTTTGTGGAGCACCATTGTGTTCCAAGTGCTCAAATAAGTGATTCAAGAATCCATCCCTATTGGTACGAGATCCTCTAAAGGATGATGAGGAGTTGTAGCAGAATATGTGCCTCCCAATTTTGTATGGATTGATGAAGCATTCTATGGACATGTTGAATGTATTTGAAATAGTGGACTCTAAACACATTTTGATGATGTGGTTCACCATTTGTTTTTTATGGTTGTATTGTTGTGGGAAGAATGTATGATGGGTTCAATATGAGAAAGGAAATGGTGGATTACCAATATCATTTAGCACTGTATATATGAATCAAATGGACTTAATTTATTGGATGCCTATAAGCCTCACCATATAACATAGAGCCAATGCCTATGGGCCTCACCATATAACATAGAGCCAACACCTATGGGCCTCACTATACAAATCCAACACCTTCAGTTTCACGAACTATGTGTTTGGGCCTCATTGTGTAACATAAAGCCAACACCTTCGACTTCATGAGATATGCCTACAGGCCTCACTATGTTTCATAGATCCATTTCCTTTAGGCCTCACTGTGTATTGAATGCAAATCAAATTTATACACCATCATGCCTCACTTTACTCTACAAACCAAAATGGCATTTAAGCCTCACTGGGTATTGAATGTTAAACAAATGGATATGTCTTTGGGCCTTACTATACTCTGAAAACGAAAATGAAATTTGGGCCTCACTATCTATTGAATTGTAAATGAATTGATATGCCTTCATGCCTCACTATACTATACAAACCAAAATGGGCTTTGGGCCTCACTATGTATTAAATGCCAAATGGGTTGATATGCCTTCGTGCCTCACTATACTCTACAAACCAAAAATACCTTTGGGCCTCAGTGTGTATTGAACACCAAACAAATATATATGCCTTCATACCTCACTACAATCTACAAACCAAAATGGAATTTAATCCACAATGTGCATTAAATTCTAGATGAATTGATATTCCCTCGAGCCTCACCATCCACTATAAACTAGATGGACTTTGTGCCATAGCATCCACTACAAACCGGATGGCATTTGAGCCTCTCCATACACTTGAAACTAGAACATATCAATTTATGAATGATTACATGCTCTTGGAATCACATTTGCACACACACACACATGTGTGTGTGTGGGAGACCTCGGGCTAGACTAAAGCCATCATAAATATGAGCTTGGGTCAATATAATATTGAATTTTTTAATTTATATAAACCTTCCATGTGACCACATTATTTGATCCATTCCTAGGGTCCATAGTCAAACCTTGTACATCATCATGGTGTCACCAATGAGACATGACACTCTCTAAGTGGTTGCACACATCACCAAAATTCTTCCCTATTGGCTAACCAAAATCGCCAAATCAGCATGCCACATAACACCTTGATGTGCTTCTACATCATAATCATAATGACATGTCACATATGTCCACATAATCATCATTCTATCAATCTCTCACTACCACGTGTCATTATTTTTCCACCTTGCCAATCCAGTCCTACCAGCTACGTTTCCACACCAAAGAGCCGCATCACAGATCACCTGAGCTGAGGGTGTCTATCTAGAATTCATCTACAACTACCATGTGTCATATATATTCTTTGGTCCAGCATGCTAGAGGTTGAATGACATGCGGAGCGTGACCTTCATTAAACCTCGCACAAGTTATCACTCCATCATTCATTCATGAAATATTCAATGGCCATGTTTTCCCTGAGATTCATTAATTTTAATCCATTTAACTAGTGCACAATTACATGCATCATATGTTATTTATTACATATGAGGACATGGATTTGATTTGAATATGCACAACATTTAACAAATTTGGTGTTTTTTTCCCTTTTTTCCACTGCCACCTAGTAAGTGACTTATCTTCTCATTCAAGAAGAGTTTGACCAAGTGTGATATACCATTGGAAAGGTCTCAAAGAGTAATATCCAACCTCGCCATCTATAGATTCATTTTAACATCATATTCAACAACAAATCAGTAAAATTCAAGCCACCGTGTCATCCTTTGATGTGATATTTCAAATCATCGAATTATCATACTTAGCAATCTTTTTCCTTTGACTTACCCATTGACATAAATGACACTCATTGTCATCAATGGAAACACTATGTCCAACACCTAGAATGTTAGGAGTAATAGCCCCTTTCTTAACCATTCAACCTCTAGAAAATAATTATGGGAGGATCACAAGGTATGTCTAGTTTACCATATATTACCCCATATCTATTGGATCAGAATCAATTACCATTTCTAGAATCACTTGACATGATGTTTTTGGACAAAATAATGTCAAATCCCATATCCTATGGCCCAAGTTGGCCACCCATGTCTATGAAACTACCTTCCAATACTACAAGGTTTAATGGAAAGATGGGAGAGAACCCTATCATACATATCACTGTTTAATATTTGTGGTGCTTGACTAACAGTTTGGTGGATGATAGTATTCATGTGTGTCTCTTCTAGTGTTCCTTGACCAATGATGCCATTGAATGGTATATTGAACTTGACGAAGCATCATATCGTGAATATGCTACTTTTTCAAATACATTCATGAACCATTTCCAATAACCTTTGCAACAAGATATTATAACTAATATCCTATATAACTTTAGGTAAGACACATATGCTCAAAAAATTGATCATATTCATGAGTGGAGGTAATGTGAATTATTGATTAGGACCAATATTTTTGATTAAATTGTTAGGCCAGGCAGTAAATCCATAAGGCAAAAATTATTTGTGTGTATTATTCCATCAGGTAGGTGTTTGTTATATACATGAGGAGAGATTGTTCAGTTCATCTCTAGATGACTGTTCATATTTCTAATTTATTTATTTACATAAATTCACCCAATAACAAGGATTAGGTGTCAACATCCCCCCCCCCCCCCCCCCCTTAATCTGAAGGGATGTTGGTGAGTCCAAGCATCATTCTGAATCTTTCAAGCTTTTCTCTTCCAAGTGCTTTGGTGAAGATGTCTGCAATTTGCAAATTTGTGGAACAATGACGAAGATGGATTGTTTTGGCCTCAACATGATGTCGAATCGGATGATATTTAATATTGATGTGCTTCGTTTGATCATGGAATTTTGGGTTCTTAGCCAACGTTATTGCAGAGGTATTGTCAATCATGAGTGGAGTTGATTGTACTTGTTTTACCTACAAATCTTCAAGAATTTTCCTGAGCCACACAATTTCTTTTGTTGCTTCAGCTGCTACCACGTATTCTGCTTCTGTTGTGGAATCTATTGGAACTAATTGTTTGTGTAATCTCCAGGAGACATCTACTAAGCCAAGACTCATAGCGTATCCTGAAGTTGATACCCGAGTTTCTTTGTCTCCATCGAAGTCTGAATCAAAGTATCCAATCAAGATGAAATCGTCCACCTGTGTATATTTGATTCCAAAGTCTTGAGTTCCCTTCAAGTACCTTAGAACTCTTTTTGCAGCAGACTAATGTCCCTCACAGGGCTTTTGCATAAACTTGGAGAGGATTCCAACAGCAAATGAAATGTCTGGTCTGGTAGTAGTTAGGTAGTTGAGACTTCCTACAAGCTGTCTATACTTTGTTACATCCTCAAATTCCTTTCCTTCAATAGATGTGAGCTTTAAGTTTGTTCCATTGGAGTAGTAAGAGGATTGCACTCTGTCATGCCAAACCTGTTCAACAGATCTCCAATGTATTTCTTTTGAGAAAGAAATATGGACTTTGGATGTTGGGTTACTTCAATGCCAAGATAGTAACGAACATAGCCCAAATCAGTCATTTCAAAACTTTTCCCCAATTCCTTCTTTATGGATGTAATGTAGCTTTCATTGTTCCCTGTCATTAAAATATCATCTACATATACCACAAGATATACAACTGTTTTTCCAACTTTCTTGACAAATAAAGTTGCATCATCAAGATCAAAATGATTGAAGTTAAGTTTCAGAAGATGCTCGGTTAGCTTTTCATACCAGGCTCGTGGTGCTTGTTTGAGGCTATACAAGGACTTCAGAAGTTTTCATACTTTATGTTCATGTCCTTTCACAGCAAATCCTTCAGGCTGGGACATAAAAACATTTTCTTTTAGATCTCCATTCAAGAAGGCAGTTTTTACATCCATTTGATGGACTTTCCAACCGTTCTGAGCTGCCAGTGCAAAGAGTGTCCGGATGGTGCCCCATTTTGCTGTGGGAGCAAAAGTTTCCTCATAATCGACCCCTTCCTTCTGTGCAAAACCTTTTGCCACAAGCCTAGCTTTGTGCTTGTCAAGTGAGCCATCAGCTTTGTACTTGTTCTTGTAGACCCGCTTGCAGCTAATAGGTTTGGTTCCAAATGGAGGATCAACCAGCTTCCAAGTGTCGTTCTTTATGAGGCATCATACTCCTTTTGCATCGCTTCTTTCCATTCATCATGAGAAGCAGCTTCCTTAAAGGAAGTTGGTTCAAAATCTGTAGACAAGTTCAATTCACAATCATAAGAAACATCCATATCAACAGGTGAATTAGAGTCATCTACATCACCTTCATTTTGTCGGTTTGCATTTCTGGTTCCTGTTTTTCCAATTTCATCAAGATGAACACTTTCAAGTGTCTTTGTCAGCCACTTTGAGGGACCTTTCTGAGATGGTCCAGGCTTCTCTGTTGATTGAGTTGGGAGTGAATCAAGATTGAGTCTCCCAATTCTATCAATTACATCACTTAAAGCATCATCCGTTGTTGGAGTTTCAGACGGGGGAGAATTTTCTTCAGAAGAAGATTCCACATGTTGATCTAGTATAGGAATCCCCCCTTCAAGATGTGGAATCTGATTTTCAAATTCTTGAAATGATTTCATTTTTGCGAATCTATCCAAGCGATCAAGTTGCCGCTAAACAACATTGTCAGATTTGGATGATTCAAGAAAAATTACATCTCTAGATCTAACAAACTTTTTATTTTCTTCATCATAGAG